>MU227479.1:3625962-3645874 GCA_018584345.1 Thuja plicata
TATTATAGTATAGATAATAATATATGTTATAATATTATGATATTATATGTTATATATATAATATTTATTTTTCAATATTATATATTCTTTAGTATTGGATATCCAATATGTTTCAGACATCTGATTTTCTTAGGTGTTTGCTTTGCTCAGGTGTATTGACACCTAGGCCTACTAAAAATTCAACATGAATTTTTTCATTTTTGGGCGGATGGAAAACACATTTTTTCACATTACCACTTTTTGGCCCCTCATGATCCTACACATACCCTAATCAAGATTTCAAGTGCTCTCATACAATTTTTCATTCAAGTGTTCAAATCAAATTTCAATCATTTTTCAAGCATCCAAGGCAATTTTAAAGGAAATTTTCTACATTATATAAATCTATTCTTCCATTATGTCCAAGTAGAGGAGTTCTCAATAAAGAAAGAAGACCCATTTGTTCATCTACATACACTTCATTCATCCAATCTTAAAGGCAAGAGTTATCAAGCATTCAACATTGAAGATCTTGGAGTTTCATTCATAGATCCATGCATTTGTGAAAGGCATCCTTTATTCCTTCCTACATTCAAAGGTTCAACAACTATATTCAAGAAAAATACAAGCATCCTCATGCATATGTGTGATCTCAATATCTATTCATGAAGGTATATGAACTTATAAGGTAGATTTAATATTTACCTTTACATTTATATTAATTTATTTTATACAATTTAATTTACATTTCAAGGTTGATTCCTAAACAGGGGTTTGACCAAGGAAAACCCCTTTCAACCCATAAATTTCTCATTTTTCTGTGTGCAAGAACAGGTGGAAAAGTGGTAGTCATAAATCCAAAAAGTACGAGATTTGATAGATTGTCTCAAAAAGTTTTAGACAAAGTTATAAGGTATACAATAGACAATTCACTCTATAACTAGGTACAAAATTACCAAGGTGTTCTATACCCTCCCGTTCAACCTTAAATTCAAACGATGTGTCATATCTACTCTTTGGTTACTATTTCAAGTCACTCTAGGTGTCTACCTGATTTTTGTTATTTTGTAGATTTTGAAAGTTATTATTTTTTCTTATTTAGCATTCTATCTTGCATTGGTAAGCCATATACCCTCAAATCTAACTTTTCTCAATTCATTATCAGTTAGGGATCATTAAATTAACTAGAGCTTAAGTACTACTTGAGCCTATTGAGTCATCTTCCTTTTGATTGTGCAATTAGGAAAAGAGGTGGATTTCACCCCTAACTCATCCATCCCCTTTCACCTATTGTACATTTTTGTGAACTTGACTAATAACATTTTAATTCTAATTTGGATGTCTAGATCTATTTACATCTGATTATTAATCATTTATTTTTATTTTTTGTTTATGCGTTTGCATTTATGAAAAAATACAAAAACCAAAATTCATATTGTTTCATGCATATTTTCATATTTCTTTAAACAAGATTAGTTTTATAATACATATATTTCTTAGAGGTGATAATAGCTTAGCCTCCCTTTTATCACTTTATCACTCTCCTAAGGAATTGTTGGTTCCCAAATCAACAGATTGGAAATGCTATGAGCTTTCCTACTCAATGCTTAGATTTTCCAACTGACTTGGCCAACAAATGGGAGTGATCAATTATGATCCTCCTCCCCTGCACTTTAGGCTCTACAGAACCAAGGCGGGTGAGCCTATACCTTAACCTAATCTCCAAGTTCAAGGTTTTTTATAGTAGATAGAAATGCAAGATGAACTTGAGAGATCTCTCAAGATGGAAAATGAATCCTTGAGGCAGATTAAATTGTGAATATCACAACTATTAAATATTTGAATGTTGTTTCAAAAAATTCTTAATAATAATGTAATGAATTTAAAAGAATGCTTTGTTGTGCAAATGAATTGTAAAATGTAAATATGATTTCTTCATTTAGATTGCTCTAGAGATACTTTATTAAATTATCTTAGATCAATATCAGACTAATGCCATATCTTTTTCCAATTATTATAAATTCAATTAAAAGAGCCTATGTATAACCCCGTGAGACGGTTTTAACAACTTACTTCTCAAGTAAGACCATCACCGAAAGGCATCTATATGCATAATAAATCAATTTTTTTTTAACAGTTAGTCTTATGTAGTTTAAATTCTTTATGAAAGACCAATAAGACAGAGTGAAGCCTTGAAAACCAATCTTCAATTTGATGATCAAACTAAAACTTAATTCAAATTATAATGACATAAGATAGCATATTGAAGCATCCAAAAAAAAGAGATTATCACAAATAATTGATCAATTAAATGAAGAGATAAATACCAACAAAGATGAAGGAAAAAATGAACTTGTATTGAAACAAGCATAAAGTAATCCAACTGGTTAAAAATTATAAGAATGCTCTTCTCTAGCCGTGTATTTCCAAGAGACAAATCCAAGATGCAATGTATAAAAAATAGTATTGTACAAAGACTATAATTTTAATTATATTCTCTTCTCCATTTTGACATCAAAATGATCCCCTATATATAAACAACGATTCAGTTTGGGTGAAAAGGCATACCCTTTCACAAAAGCTTGTAACTCATTAACTGACAACTAAACAAACTATCGTAAAATATTGATTACATAAATTCTCCCCGAGACAAAATTTTTAATCATTTTGGCATAATGGATAATCCCCAATAACTCACCACATCTCCTGATATTCTTAAAAAATTCAGCAGGGGCATATGTATCTAAATTATGTATGATGTGGCTCTGACTGTGGTCTTCCAGCATGATGATCCATTATGTATACAACATTTGTATCCTCTCATCCCATGGATACACCCACAGTCTTTTCCACCAATGAGATCCTGCACAAAATAAAATAAGTTAATCACGTATTAATTTAAGAAAGTAAAACATACATGTAATTGGAGGATGATTTATATTCATTTCTATCAACCACATGGAAAACACTTGACTTCCATAGATTCACTTTCCAACTATGTTTCAGGAATAGCACCACCTACCTGCATTTTCGATGTTTCATAAAATTCATTTCTTCCTACAATTTTTGAAGTTTACAGTTTGCTTCAGAAAAACCAGTTCCTGCCTACAATTTTTGAAGGTCACACTTTCCTTCAAAAAAATAAGTTCCTCCGTACGATTTCTGAAGGTCACACTTTCCTTTGGAAAAGAAGTTCCTCCCTATGATTTCTGAAGGTCACACCTTCCTTCGAAAAAAGAAGTTCCTCCCTACAATTTATGAAGGTCACACTTTCCTTTGGAAAAAGCAGTTGCTCCCTATGATTTCCAAAAATTGGACTGTGTTTCATAAAAATCAGTTCCTCCCTACTATTTACCAATATAATATTTTGCTTCATTTTCTTCCAAGTCAATATTTCAAATATGTGGGCCCAACATCTATTTTGGTTTTTTGGGAATTCTCTTACAAGGCTTCTATTTCTGATGGCTTTGGCTACTTAATATGCAAGTGTTTACATATAAAAACACCCATTTATTCCTTAACATAAGAAATGTGGGATAAGTGCATTATAAAATTTATGCTACTATGACCTTCACAGATAATTCATTCTCTCAAATCTGTAACAACTCACGTGCCTCTTACATTTTCCATCCTTCATGATATCACATGATCAATCCTGCACACAGAAAGAAAGTAGTAACTATTCTTATGATAAAAACAAAAAGTGTGGTAACATATGAAAATATTGAGGAGAATACATAATTGTTGTAATAAAATAAGCTTAAGGGAACACAAACTAAATTAAAAAATTTATTTTCCAACAGTGGCTCTTTCTAGGGATGTATGTTCCCATGTGGACATAGAGAGATACCAATTATATCTGGAGAAGAATACCATTAGATTATTACTAAACAAATAGAAATAAAATACCTAAAATAAAAACAAAGAAAATTCTATTCTAAAGGTTAGAAATACTCCTATTTTTTCATCAAAAGAAGAAGTGCTTTAGATACTACCCATGCACTAGGAGCTCTTGAATGTATCCATCAATACACTGTAAAAAAAAATGTTTTCTCCTCTTTTATCTACAATTATATAAAGTCCAAGCCAAAGTGCTTCAAAATTCCCATGTTTTCCTTTGTCCTGATCCTTAACATTCCATTTTAACACCCAGTCTCCTTCCTTCAATATTCTGTTACGTGATCTCTTGTTATGCAAAACCTTGACTTGCTATTGTTTCTTGATATTATGTTGTTGAGCCTCTCTTGTAACTTCTTCCAATTCTGCTAATTGTGATAACCTTTCTTCCATAAAATTAACATCCTCAAGTTGTTCCTTTGTGAAAAAATTGTATAATGGAAGCAATTTATTCAAAGGAAATCTAGCTTCCTTCCCATAGACCAATTCATATGGAGCAAACCCTATAGATTTATTAATAGTAATCCTATCAACCCATACTACTAAATTCAATTTTGTATCCCAAGCCTTTTTATTTTTATCCAACATCCTTTTTATTATTTTCAAATTATTCTTGTTATTGGATTCTTCCTGGCCATTCCCTTGAGGATGCTATGGCGAGGAATATGATATCACAATCCCATAAGACTCACAAAAACCAAAAAATTCTTTATATCTAAAACACATTCCATTATCCACCACAATTTTATAAGGAACCCCAAACCTGGTTAAGATATTCTCCATTATGAACTTAATCACCACTTTACTTGTAGCCTTCCTGGTTGGTATTGCTTCCACCCATTTGGTGAAATAATCTATTGCTACCAAGATGCATCTGTTTCATCCACTTGACTTATTAGTTATTTCTCCTATGAAATCAATTCCCCACATTTGGAAGGGCTCTTTAGTATGTAAAGGTCTAAGAGATAAATCTTCATCATACTTTATCTTCCCTCAAAATTTATGGCATGCTTCACATTTTCTAACATATGAATAACATTCTTTAAATATATGAGGCCAATAATAACCAGCATGTAAGATTTTATGTGTTGTAGTTTCCATTGATAAATGGCCTCCACAAACTCCCTCATGTAACTCTCTAAGGATTTATTTTGCTTGATACTCATCTAAACAAAAAAATAAAACACCATCTCTATTCTTCCAATACAATTCATCTTGAATTAATACATACCTAACTACTTGGAGTTTTATTGTCCTTTCTTGACTATTAGTTAGGTCTTCCTAGTATTTCATATGTCTTAAATAATAAAAAATATCCTTATACCATGGGCATTGTTCAATACTTACCACTGAATGTTCTAATTCCACTTGATGCTCTTGAGCTGCTTCTAAATTGGAATATTCCATAAGTCTTGCAAGACCTTGGCATCTCACAAGTTTGGTGATCTAAATATCAATATTGAATTCTTGAATTTGATTGATCCACATACATCTTTGGCCAATAGTTTTTGATTTCCTTCACTGGTACACTTGGCACATAAGCGATAACACTTTCTCCAACCAAATAAGGCCTAAAATATTTTATTACCTTCACTAAAGCATAAGCTTGCTTCTCATTGATTTCATAGTTCAATTCTATTTCTTGAAGAGTTTTGCTAAAAATTGCCACAAGTTGTTCATATCCTTCATCATTTTTCTTCAACATGACAACTACTATTGTATGATAGGATGCAAAGGAGAAAATATTAAAAAGGTTTTGAAAAATCCAAAGACTTGAAAATAGGGGCTTCTTTGATTTCTTTTTTGATATTTTCAAATGCTTCCAAGGCTTAATTTATCCACTTGACCTCTGCCCCATTTTAAAGCATTTTTGCAATTGGTTTTACAATTTAAGAGAAGTTTGATACAAATTTCCTAACAAAATTTATCTACCCAAAGAATGATTGAATATCCTTGATAGTTTTAGGTACTTGGATCTTATCTATGGCATAAATCCTCTCATGGTCTATCCTTACACCTTCTTTTGATATATTATGTCCTAATAATTTACCTTTTGCAACTCCAAAATGATATTTTTTACTATTTAGATATATGTACCATATTCCAAGGCCCACAAGAAAATATTCTCCAAGTGGTTATAGTGGTCTTCTTCTTTCTTTAAATATATTGTCAGATCATCCTGAGATATTACTAAAATAAAATCAACCAAACCTTCAAAATCCATGTCCATAGCCCTTTGAAAAGTATCTCAAGCCTTAGTAAGTCCAAAAGGAACTCTTGCATACACATATGTTCGCCATGGAGTTGTGAAATTTTTTTTGTAGTGTTATGCATCCTTGACCTTTACCTGGTTATACCTTGAAAACCCATCCATCATGGATATAAATTCATTTCCTGTCACCTTCTGCAGAAAGGCTTCCATGTTAGGCAAAGCATAATTATCTTTAATGATGAAACATTTAAATTTCTAAAATCTACACAAATCCTTATGTCACCATTCTTTTTCATAATTAGAACCAAGTTGGATACCCATGTTGAATGTCTGATTGGTTTGATGATCCCTGCATCCTTTAACTTCATCAACTCTTCTTTCATTTTTGGATCCAATATTGGGTTTATAGAGGGTGCCTTTTCCTAAATGGTTTTGCATATGGTTTCAAAGGAATCTAATTCTGAAATAGATCCTCCTTGTATGTTTTGAGGTCATCATATGACCATGCAAAAACATGGCAGTGCTTTCTTAATAAGGCTATTATCTCTGTCCTAATTTTAGGAGTAATTTTCTTTCTAATGTATAATTTCTTAGGAGTGTGCTCATTCCCAATATTTATCTTCTATAAATCATCATTATTTATAGGGATTTACTTCAACTCAACTTTATCTTTAGTGTCAAAAATCCTCTCTAATGCAACTAACCCCTTAGGAATCTTGTTTGTCTTTAGTTGAACAACCTCTTTTCCAAACAAAAGTATTTTTACCTTCCTCTTTCTCCACATATGCATTCTAATCTATGATTTGGTCCGCATACTATTCTTCACATGTGAGAAATCTCCTTACATCGTGGTCATCCTCGAAAATCTACCAATTCTTCTCATTGTCTGGTATTGTTGGCCTGGTTTTGATTTCTACTTGTTCTATCTCATCAAATGGGACATCATTATGCCTGATAGCCAAGTTAGCCATAAATTCTGCTAGAATATTTTTTGATCTAACAATCTAGTTAATTGAAAATGCATCAAAGACTTTTAGGGAATCCCAAACCTCATTTCTATAACATTTTAATTTTGAGTTTTTGGTATCAAAATTATTTTAACTTGAGAAAGAATTAATTCAAAATTGCCATAGACAGTTAATATTTTTATTCCATACTTATTTGCAATTCTAAGGCCTCATAAAAGAGCCTCATATTCGGCTACATTATTTGTATAGTCAAAAGACAAAAGGAACGAATATTTAAAATATTTTCCATTAGGCAAAACAAATATAATTCCAGCATCATTCCCTTCCTTACTACATGCACCATCAAAATATATTTTCCATATCATATCTTGATCTTCTTTAGCATGAATTTCAATTTATTCAATATTTTGCATTGCATTTTTAGTAATACTTACTTTGAGATTGTTCATGTCCGTGTGGAAAAAGAAATTCACCTATCCCAGATCAAAATATTAAATGATGTATGATGATCTAGGTTCCCTGTTAATTCTCACTTCCCTTCCATTCACTAGAATAGTAACATAAGATAGATCCAATTGAATATGACCACCTACTAGATTAGACCATTGTCTAGATAGAAGTGTTCCATAATTAAAAATTATTTCTACCAAATAATATCAATTATATATGATACCTCAAGATAAGCAGGAAATTTAAATTCTTCATTTTTCATTATACCAACAATAGGCACAAATCTATTATCCATAGCATAACATATTCTATAAGTTGTATCGACTTTCATTTGAAGATCTTTCATAACTTTTGATGGCATGATATTTAATGTTGCTCCTGAATCTATCATACAATTCTTAATCAATTTGTTGTTAATTAACAATGTAAGAATATAAAAAGGATCTACTTGTGTTCTATTTTGAGTAACAAAAGTGCCTAGATAATCAATTGGTGGTTCTTCATTTACTTGTTCCTGATTAGATTCTTCTTTAGAAACATCACCTACATTAGACAATATTTTCAAAGTTCCATTTTTATAATCTGAAATTTTCATGATTAACAAAGGAACAAAAAATTTCACCCATGATAATGTGTTAGATATAAAAGAATTACCCAATGAAGAATTTCTACTGATCGTTGGCTTGTCTACTAGTTTTGTTATCTTTGGAACTTCTACCTGGTGTCCTTGCTTTTGGGTGTCACCTTTATTATTTCTCAAAGTGCTCATCTAGCTGTTATTTTGCTATGGCACTTTGGAAAATATTCTAACAGGTTTTCCTTGATCACCATTCACTGTTCTATTCCTCAACTAGTAATTACTCCTTGCTTCCTCAAGTGTTGCAATGGTATAAGATTATTTTTCTTCATCTATTAATTTCCTTAAAACTGGATCTCCTTTGTGTTTTTCATCACACTGGTATATTCCATTTAAATCATCATCATGTATATATTCTTCATTAGAAGAATTGTAATCATCTCTTCCCCACAAGGGTTTAGTTGAGACTGCATTCACCGATGGGTGTTGATCATCACTTTGATCTTATTCCTCCTGCAAACTCTAGGCTACAAGAAAATTCTCAGGATAATGTGGTAATCTACATGAATCACACCAAGAATTACTTTCCACCAAGTGATTTCTTCTTCTTAATGGATCAGGGGTCTCATTAGTATAATTTTTCCTTTCATGTTTACCATCTTTCGAATCTTTATTATAAGGCATATCTTGCAATCTAAGCTTGTAATTTTTGTAGAATTGTGGCATATCATTCCTCATTTGTTTTCCCTTCAAATCCTTGAGCATGTCCATAATTTCTTTGAGATCATCTTTTTTAAGAGCTTTAGGATTTTACAACTTAGTATCATCCGTCTTGTTTATTCTCCTAGTAGCCTTTTTGTCATTTTTAATAGTAGTGACAATTTTGAAAGCTTGTTGCAAGGTTTCTAGTCTATGTGATATGATTTGATAATGAGTCTTTCTATCAGATGCACTTAAATAAAAATCAATCAAGAAAGAGTCAACATGCCTTATGTCCCTTGGTATTCTATTTAACACTTTATTAAATCTTTTACTAAATTCTACCACAGATTCATTGAAGTTCAACTTAATGCTAGTTAGTTCATGGGATGCAAAAGAAGTGTCATTATGATCACCAAATTGTTCAATAAACTAAGTTACAAACTCTTTCCATCTTGAGATTGATCTATCAGGAATCCCTCTATACCATTCTCTAGCATCTTCAGTTAATGACTATAAAAATATTTTCATGAAAACATCATCATAATGAATTTCAAACTCCTCAATTGTATTTTTAAGATTGATCACATGTTGTTTAGAAAATTCTATTCCATTACCATTAAATTTTGGAATAGTTGTCCTCAAATAACTTTGAATAGGTTTTGGATAACCTACTATTCTACTGAAATCATACTTCTTGTATCTCTCAATCACCATAGGTTCTCTTAACCCAGCATTATGTCCACCATGATTATTTATCCTTGGCCCATTATTTTGATGGTTTATATTTCCCATGTTCTGACCTCTATGATTTTGACTGCAATTACCATAATTATGTTGTCTTGGATTACTATGATCATGATTTCCTCCATTGTTCGGTTGTCTCCAATGGCCATATTTCTCACCACCATTTTTATTACTTCCATATTTTCTCCTATTTTCTAGTTCAAACAACGGAATAGTATGATCACTATTGAAAACTTTCTCTCCATTTTTCCTATAAGGAGGATCATATCTAGAAGTCCTAACATCCTTTTTCATCTTCCTTTCTTCAATTATTTCTTCTCTTATCTTCTCATCTCTCCATCTTTCTTCTCTTGGTATTTCATCTTTATTTATTTTTTTTGCTTGGTGAAGAGATTTTACTTCTCTATATTCTCATTTTCTTTAATATTTCATCTAGTTTCCCCCTAAGATCTCAGACCATCTCTTCATCATCTGAGCCTGCATTAGCTATCTCACTAAAAATAGCATCCCATTTTTCATCCTTTTCTTTTTTATTTTATTCTTCACGATTCATTTCATGACCTGTTGGGAGCACGTTCAGACATGCAAAAGTTAGAGATATATAATCAATAAGCTACATTAAACATGTCTAAGAAGCATACTACCAAAAATAAAAAGAGATCCATCAAAACCTCCGATAAGCCAAACAAGTGTACCCAAGCCTTGTTGATTTTATCTTAGAGAATTGTGGGTGTGCTATCCCAACACAATATCATAATCCCACTAGATTGGATGGATGGAAACTAAAATGCAAGCTAATGGATAATGAAGAGCTCAAGAACAAGTATGAATAACTTGTCTCAAGCCATTCACCAAAATGATGAGAATGAAAATGCAAGATTACACTAACATGTTATGCAAGATAAAAATGAAACTAAGAACTAGATTCATTCACCATTATGCCTAAGATGTGATTTCTAGATTATCTAAAAGCATGCACATGAAAAAGTACTCTAAAATTCTAGCACTAAACTAGCATGATAACAATGCATAAAATGAGAGATGATTTACTCTTGACAATGGCCTCTATTGATAGATTTTTTGAAGGAGAGAGAGAGCTTGGATGAGGTGGAGCTCATATGAAATCCACATAGGTGCCACATGAGGGACACATAAGCCATGCAAGAGGCCAAATTTTCTCACACATGTGTGAGCAACTTTTGATGTGATGGGTCAAGGTGTACTTAAAGTACACATGTGAAGGATCTTGTAAGAGGTGTAAGAGTTTTGGTCCAATGAAACACTTTTAGAAAGTGTAAGAGGGTATCATAGGTGTATGAAACCTTGTTGGCACCAAATAAGGATTATTTGGAAAAAGACAATTTTTGGAAATTTGCTCGCACGTGTGAGCAAATAATTAGGACTAATTTGTGTAGGAATCAAGAAATTAGCCTAATTAACCTTAGTTAATTAGTAAATAGGTCTATTTGGTGAGAGTGATGTGAGATAGGGTAGGATCTAGGTTCAAATTAGCTTAATCTAAATTAAATTTAGATTAATTATAGTTTAGTAGAATTTAAGTCATGTGGAGGAATAAATAAATTAAAAATTTATTTAAAAGGGATTAATGGGGGGTAATGTATATAAATAAAATTTAATACACTAAAGGGGATAATATTTAAATACTAAGGAAAGTGAAATGTATTTAATTAAATAAATAGAAGAATATAACAAATATAATTAATTAATTAAAATCAATTATAATGCTATGGGAATATTAATTAAATTAATATAAGGACGATTTTAGACGTCTACCTTTTGCCCCTCTTTGATGCAGCTTCGAAAGTGGCATTGTGTCAAAGAAAATAAAATAAGATGCCCTAGAAAGGTTAGGAAAACCTAAGGTGACGAGAGTGGAGGAGTCTACCCCCTCGATAAAATAATAGGAAAAAATAAAATTTTTAATAAAATTTTCTCAAAAAAGGCAGGAAAAGAGGGAAAGAAGACCAATTTCATGGCGTGTCCAAAAGAAATAGAGAGAAAACAGGGACTAGAGTGGGGAATAGGAAGAAGGACCAAAGAAACGAGCCCCAAGGGGCTATAAATAGTCCACCGGGGCCCAAAGAGAGGTCACTTTCACTCACAAAGAGAAAAAAGACAGAAGAAGAGAAGAGCAATGGTAGCAGAGTGAGAGCATACAGAGCTTGGGGAGTGCATTCAGATCCATCAGCAACCTGCAAATGCTGGACCACCGGTGAGTAATCCAAGGCCTTCTTGTCGTTTATGTATTCAATGCTTTTTTATGCATTTATGGCACCATTAATGCACTCCAAACTGGCCCATAATGCAAATAGTAGTCGCCTAACCACCATCTACACAGATGATGATCAACAGATCATCATCCTCGTAGATGACTGATCAACGATTGACATCTGCATAGACGGAGATCACGTGATCTTCGTTTGTGAGGGCAGAGGGGGGTGAAAAAGCGTAGCAGAGACAGCGGAGTTAGAACTCTGTCGTCTGTGCGACAAAGAGGTGGCGGCCTAAACCATCGTCTTCACAGATTGACGTCTATGAAGATCTACCATCTGCGAGGATCAATCATCGTCTCTGTTGATTGACCATGAAATGGAAGAAAAAAAGAGAAAAGAAGAAAGGGGAAAGGGTCTAGGAGCATTTTTTGATTCCCCAGAGTAGGCTAGGGGCATTTTTCGATGCCCCAAAATGCTACGTGATATCTAACATGAGCTAGGTGGATGCATGAGGATATTATTACCTTCCGAGTGAGGGAGTGCTTCCTAGTGACCATGGTGCTAGAGCACGAGTAGACTATTGCGAAGTAGGGGATTGTTACACTTTGCATGCTGGAGCACGTACACCACTAGCCCCATCTAAGGGCGCATAATGTGCTGATGTCTGCACTGATCGAGAGGTGGCATAGCACCACCTCAAGATTTCACTTCCTGACAGGGGAAGCCACAATCACCCTCCATGATGTGTGGAGGATATATAGAGTGTCGATTCAGGGGCTGATACCTAAGTACTATTTTGAGGGCTCAGAGCCATACATGGAGATGACATTTGGGAAGAGATATGCGGACCTGCCGACTTCATGATAATGGATGTCCTAAGTAGAAGCAATGGCGATGCAGCCACGATTGTGGCGGGTGGCATTATATTTGGCCGAACTGATTGGAGGATGGTTGATGCCTAAGCATGTAGGAAAGGGATTTCCTATAGGTTGGGCTCAAGTTTTGAGTAGTATGGTAGAGGATGGCGACCAGTACTGCTGGGGGTACACAATTCTGGGGCAGTTGTACTATGATTTAGACATGTGCACCTACTATAAGGGTAGGGCACTAGGGCTAGGATGCACACTGCTACTTGTATGGGCGTGGGAGCATATTGCAGTCATACGACTGATCAGGCCACGAGAGACTAGAGTGGCTTATGAACCATTTGCATGAAGGTATAGGCCACCTATCAACTATGAGGCCACAAACTCAGTCGAATATTGGCGGAGGAGGATAGATAAGATGGGAGAGATTTAGTGGGCACCCTATGCAAGGTGCAAGGCATGGGGACACCAGGTCCCACAGTAGGATGGGTATGAAAAGGATTGGTTTTATGACTCATACTATATGAGATTTGTTTAGGCATACTGATGGTTGATTGGGCAGAGTGCCTATATGATATCGAAGTACATGCCCTCTAGAGTACAGAGGTAGATGGGTTGGATACAAGAGGCCGTTACAGATGGCTTCCCACATCCATTGGTGACTTGAGAGGTCGGGAGTATATGGGGGATGGGAGTGGATCTAAACATAGCATGAGCATCATTTATGGGGATGACTGAGGTTCCTTGGATCAGGGCGTGAGAGTCCTTACAAGATGCTGGAGTTGTCCCACCATATGCTCAGTGGTGGGCGGCACATAGACCAGTCAGGCTGACCATGCCGGGAGTAGTATAGGAAGATGAGTAACCTGGAGAGGGAGGATATGGAGAGGGACATGATGGAGATGATGATGGTGAGGATGGGGGAGATGGAGGAGGGGCTAGGGGAGGAGATTTTGGCCTAGGGTTGCAGTGCCAAGGAGGCAAGGACGGGTAGAGATAGCTACAGGGAGACAACCACCTATAGTCCCAGGTGTATAGGTACATGATTAGGGATAGGATCAAGAGAAGGGAAAGGGGACCCAGGGGCCACCAGGACAAGGAACACCAGTCGATCATATAGCCCAAGATGTATATGACACAGTGGTAGTAAAGTGGGATAGTCTTCAGATTGAGTTAGGCAGGGTACAGGGTTTGTTAGCGACATCTAAGTGACTGAGGTGAGCGCACAGGTAGAGATTCAGAGGCTGCAAGGTTTATTGGCTACTGCTTAGGAAATAGCTGGCAGTTTGCAGATAGAGCTGACCAGGGTATAGGGGGACATGACAGTAGAGACAACTTGGGGGGATTGTGAACATAGAGCATTAGATCTATTACAGGCGCAAGTGGACAGTGGAGAGTTTACTATGGAAGGATAGGAGGAGGGGGATATAGAGGAGCTGGTAGCCATGTCAGCATAAATAGCATCTCTAACAGTTAAGCAAGACTCTCTATGGATCTAAGCAGAGATGTCCAAAGGTGAGCAAGATATAGCTCAGGATACATGTACAACAACAGGATATGGGCAGGTGCTAGTAGACACATTTGCAACATAGAGAGAGGCTGGCAGGAGAGGTCGGGAGGCCTTGTACTATATGACATTATATCATAGAGTCATACTAGAGGTAGAGTGAGAGCCTCCTTATATAGAGAGGTCTATATCTCATAGTATAGGCTAGGCTTCACAGGGATCGGTAGGTTTACCACCTCGTTCAGGCAGTGGTGCAGGTCCATCACAGCCACCGCCATGATTCTTCTACGACCATTTTGACACACATTTTTGTATGATTTATGTGACACATTATGTATGATAGACATATTTGATGATATATATACATGGAATTTATGGACTTATTTATGATACTATATGATGTGATGTTTATGTAGGATGGATGTGCAATGAATTTATATATGTTATATGATGGTTATGACCGACATGCAGGATGAGATGAATATATATGATGGGATTGACCTATTTGTGATGCAGGGATGAGATGCATACATGTTAGATGTGATATATAAATGTTTATGGATGTATTTTACATGTAATGATGCAATGTGATGGTAGATAAATATAAATGCACATGTGATTTGTAAAATGAATAATATGCAAATGTGTAATGAACCTAAAATGAATGATTTTAATAACTTAATAATGTGACTATAATAATGAATGTAATGGATAATGAATGAAATAGAAGTATATGTGACTATAATGACTAATGAGTGATGAATGAAGTAATAATGCAACTTATAATGAATTAATGATTAATGAATGAACTTAATGAATAGTAAAAGTAACTAATGAATGAATGCAATATGAGACATATGAGGACACTATTTTTGTGTGTATCAAATAGGTCTAATAAAATCACTTAGGTGACGTGATAGGGGGAATAAATAGAAACCTTGCCAAGAGAAAAATCAAAGTGCAATATGACCTAGCTAAAATGCAATCCTAACTATGATGATAGTGGGATTTATACCATGTTAATGTTGGAGAGAACACCCTAGTTTGATATTGCAAAAGGATTTACGCACCATGTGCTAGAAAATACAAGTCACATGGTTCATTTGCGTAGACTAGACTCTCAGACAAATAGGTTGTTAGGAACAAGAATGCAAGATATCAGGTATGATGAGACCTATGAAATGTTACTCATGAGGAGACGCAATACATCCAGATATGTTTACGGATTTGAGATGCATGAATCTTGCCCCAAGTGAGGCATACATAGTCATAACTAAATATCAAAACATAAATGCACTAACAATCTATGACAAGAAGATCATACCACAAATGACACATATTCCACTATGTACTCATCATAACGAACCAAGATATAAAAGATCAAGGCTGTCGCAATAAGGCCATATTGAAACACAAGATAAAATCAACAAAAAGGCATCCTGACCAAGTGGTCATTCAGTCCAAAAGTTCTTTCCATGAACAGATTTGATGTGAGGATTGATAGAATAGCCAACACCAGAAGGATGCATCCTGATGGGCCATAGATTGATTGAGTGATACGGGAATTCACTGGAAATTTCTTGTGAATAGAATGATCATTAGGAAAGTCAATTTGTCTATTGATTTGGTAGAAACATTTGTGCTCACTGTGTCTAGAACAAAGATCAATGTTGATATGGTAAGCTCAGTCATGTAGGAATGCAATTTTATTGTGAAAGTGGAAATCGGTCAAGAAACTACTTGCACAGATATGGGTAGTGACTTTATTATGGAAGGTGATGTAGGATGTATGGAAAAAATGGTGGAAACAGATGGTGGATCTAACTCCACATGGCACCTAAAATGGGTTTTCACCATGGTACTTATCCATTGTGCCACTAAAGTGGTTTTCACAGATGGACAGATTTATTTCTCTTTCTCTTTTGCTTTTTTGATACTTTTGTCAAGCTTTTGTATTTTTTATGCTTTTTTGGATTTTTAGATTTTTTGGCTTTTGCTTGCTTTTTGAATGTTTTTGGATTTGTTGCTTTTCTAAATTGTTTGGATTTTTGACAATTTTTGGTTGTACAACAGACTGCTGAAGGATCAAGCATAGAAGCGCTTGAGATGTACAATATTTACAGGATTAGGGATCAGATCTCCCTCTGGTGACACAATCTAATAAGTGTCTGAGCCATAATTTTCCATGATGATGAAGGGTCCCAACCAATTAGGTTCAAACTTTCCTTTATTTTCATAGTTTTGGAGGTTCTTCATGTTGTGCTGCGGGACAAGATCACCAACTTCAAACTGATGAGGTTTGATCCTTTTGTTGAACTGAAGGTGAAGGCGATTTTAATACATGCTAAGGTGGTTTAGGGCACTGAGGCATCTCTCATCAAGGAGGTCTAGCTTTTGCAAATGGAAAACTCTATATTCTTCTTTAGACAACATATTCTTGAGAGAAATTCTAAGGGAAGGGAGCTCAATTTTGATGGGTAGAATAGCCTCAATGCCATAAACAAGGGCAAAGAGGGTGGCTCCAGTGGGGATTTGGATGGAGGTATGGTATGCCCAAAGGGAGGGGTTGAGGCGGAGGTGCCAATCATGGCCAACTTCATTGACTATTTTCCTGAGGATTCTGAGGATGGTTTTATTCGTAGCCTCTACTTGATCATTGCCTTGCGGAAAGTATTTGGAAGAGGTATGGTGGGTAATGCTTAATTTCCTACATATCTTTGTGACATCCTTGTTCTTGAAATGTCCTCCATTATCAGTAACAATAACCTGAGGAATTCCATAGCGATAGATAAGATAGTTCAAAATGAACTTCAAAATCTATTTTCAGTGGTGTAGGTGAGAGGAACATCTTTGACCCACTTGGTAAAGTACTTAGTAGTAGCAAGGATGTATTTATGGCCATTGGAAGAATTAGGGAAAATATGGCCAATGAGGTCGAGACCCCAGCATGACAAAGGCCAAGGGGTGATGGTGGGCTAAAGGGATTGTGAGGGGGCATGTATCAAATCACCATGCTGCTGACAAGGCACACACTTCTTCACATAATTGTAGGAATTTTGTTCCATAGTAGGCTAATAATATCCAGTGCGTAACAAATTTTTGGCCAAAGTAAGTCCACTAGAGTGATCCCCACAGATTCCTTGATGTACCTCCTCCAAGGATGTTTATGCTTCATCAGAATTCAGACACCTTAAAAGAGTTCCATCAAAATGCTTTTGAAAAAGCGTATCACCAAGGATTGTGTATTGGGAAGTGTGGTGAATGAAGGTTTTACGTTGATTGGGGGTTAAGGCAAGTGGGGTATGTCTATCACGTAGGTAGGAATATACTTCTTGGTACCATGGGGAATTAGGATCAGCAATTTCACACACCATTTCAGAATTTGGTTTATCACAGGCAGGGACCGTAAGATTCTCAACAAGAAACTCACATCATGTACTGTGTTCTGGAATGGGATCAAGGACCCAATAGTAGCCATGGTGTCTGCTACTTTGTTGTTTGTGTGGGGATCTGTTGGAAGATCAATTCAGTGAAATGTGTTTTGAGATCTTCAACTATACAGAGATAGGGAAGCAACTTGTCATTCTTTGTTTGATATTGGTCCATAACCTATTTGATAACCAATTGTGAATCACCAAGCACCAACAAATTGAGAATATTCCATTGTATGGCCTGACAAAGTCCAAGTACAAGGGCTTGATATTCTGCAATGTTGTTGGTATAAGGAAATTGTAATTTATAAGATCTAGGGATGAGATCCCCTTTTGGTGTAACAAACAAGATTCCTGCCTCCGATCCTTTCTGAGTGAAGGATCCATCAAAATAAATTTCCATGGGATACTCAGGGTAAGATTGAGGACTGATTCATTTGGAAAATCTATGATCAATGGATGTTTACCGTCAACAGGTGCTTCAGCTAGCTGATCTACAATTACTTGTCCTTTGATAGATTTGTGATCCACATAAACAATGTCAAATTTACTAAGGATCATAACCCATTTTTCTATACGACCAGTGAGAGCAGCACATGCCAGGAGATATTTGAGTGGATCAATTTTGGCAACAAGATGAATCTTATGATTAAGCATGTAATGTCATAGTTTCTGTGTACAGAAAAAGACAACCAAACATGATTTCTCAATTAGGGAATAATTCAACTCATAACCAATAAGAGTCCTACTGAGGTAGTAAATTGCTCACTTTTTGCCAGTATTATCTAATTGTGCCAGAAGGGCTCCCAACATGACCTCTATAGCATATATGTACAAAATTAGAGGATGACCAGCAACAGGTGGTACCGACATAGGTGGATTAGCTAGATAGCCTTTTAGTTTCTCAAATACATTTTGACATAAGCAATCCCATTGAAATTTGATTTTCTTGCACATGAGATGAGAGAATGGATGCACCTTATCTGCCAGTTGTGACATGAATCTTTTGATTGATTATAGCTTTCCTTGTAAACTGTGCAATTATTTCAATGTTTTGGGTGGTGGCATCTCAAGGATGGATTTTACTTTCTTTGGATCCACTTCTATTCCACGCCGTGACACAATGTATCCTAGCAGCTTACTAGATTGTACTCCAAAGACACACTTCTTGGGATTTAACTGTAGCTTATACTTATCCAATCACTCAAAAATGGTAGTGAGGATAGGAATGTGTGATTCTTGTGTCTTGGATTTTCCCAAAAGATCATCTACATAGTCTTCCATGATGACATGCAAAAGGTCATGAAAGATAGTAGTCATTGCTCTCTAATATGTGGCATCGACATTCTTAAGGCCAAAGGGCATCACCCGATAATGGAAGGTACCCCAAGGTGTTGTGAATGTAGTTTTGTACTGGTCTTCTAGTGCTATTCTAATCTGGTTGTAATCAGAGAAGCCATCCATGAGGGACAACATCTCATGTCCAGCAGTCAAATCCATTATTATGTCAATATTGGGGAGTGGAAAATCATACTTAGGACATGCAATGTTTAGATCTCTGAAATCAGTGCAGATGCCAATGCCCCCAATAGGTTTTCCTACTAGGAAAATATTGGAGACCCATTCAAGATAGTCTATTGGTCTGATTACTTCAGCATCCTTCATTTTCTGAAGCTCTACTTTGACCACCAGTGCGACTTGTGGATGCATCTTGCAGAGTTTTTGTTTAACAGGTTTCACACTAGGATCCACAACAAGATGGTGCATGAAAAGATTTGTATTGAGCTCGAGCATATCCTTGTACGTCCAGGAAAAATTGATTTTATGTTTATGAAGGAATGCTATCATGTCTTTCTTTCTTTTGATCACTGAGAGAAACTGCAATATAAGTGATGTGCGGATCTGCTTCCGTGCCTAGGTTGATCGGGATAGTGTCTTCGATAACCATAGAGGAAACTTCTGGTTCTGGTGATATAAATGGAAGGTCAACTAGAGGACAAGTCCTTTATTTTTTATTTTTCTTTATCCAAAGGTGCCTGCAATATTTTTTCACCAGGGGATGTTTCTGTATTTTCATTTTTTTCATTTTTATCTTTATTATCACTTTTGTGACTAAGAGAATTGACCTAGCTACTGAAGTAGGCTTGCTCACTATAGTGGATCTGATGTTCATTGTGAGATCCACCTCAGACAGTCCTTGTTTCACTGCTTATTTTGTTATACTTTCAGTGATTATGTACTTAGACATGCTTTGACTTTCAGCGAGACTTTTCGTACTATGAGGATCGGTGAAATCCTGTGTTAAATATTCAGCACCTGATTTTGTAATCAGGGTACTTTTGAGA
>MU227479.1:3648657-3681328 GCA_018584345.1 Thuja plicata
ATCCACATTCCAGCAGTTAAATCGACGCAGTGCTCCGGACCCGACAAGATATATAAAAAAATTTAATCATGCAAACCTTGGAGTGCATTGGACCCGACGACAAAGTTAAAATGGCTTTAATCTCTATTAAAACCATGGAGATGAAAGTCATTCCAACTCTTTAGCAAGAATTTGGACATCCACATTTTTGCACAAATGGGGATTTTCAAATCCATATTCGCATTCAATTTAGAGGTCACCAAACAAGGAATTGCACCCCATAACCGGGTTATGGGCTGCATAACCCGGTTATGGGGTGCAACCAAACGGGCCCTTAGCGATTTTAGTTTGATTTAGGGTTGTAAATTATTTTTGAATATAGATTGTTTAATGTCATGTTTTATATATTTATATGTTAAATTAGATTTAAGGTTAGATTGTAGTATATATAACTTTTAAATTAAATTTTATATGTATTTATTTCGGTGTATAAAGTTAGATTCTCCCTTTTATTTTATTTTTATGATAGATTAAGGGAATTTGTTTATTTGGTTGCATTTTAGTTTTTTTTTATATTTAAAAATTAAATTGTTTTAATATATTGATATTTTAAAGTTTAGATTAGATTTTTTTTTTTTTTTTTTGAATATTAGATTTACTCAATATGATTTGCAAGATTAGATTGATTTTAGAATAGATTCCTTCTTTTTATTTGAATCTTTTATTAGATGGTTTAAAATGATGAAATTTCATTTAGATTAGATTTATTTTATATATGGTTTACTATATTAGAAATGACTCTTGTGGAGATTCGATTTAGATGTTTTATATCAAAAATGTTAAGTAGGTTATTTCTATGATATTAAAAAGGAAAATTTGTTAGTAATTAGATATTAAAAATAGAATTATTTTTAAAAGTTAATTACCTATTGGATTAATTGTCCTCGTAAATGTTAAATAGATTAAGTATAGATTTCGTATTATTTATAAATATTCTTTTGAGGTTTAAAAACTATTATTCTTTTATTAGTAAAATTAATTAAGATTTTTTCTGAAAGGTTGATTTATTAGATTATATTAAAGCTTACAATTCATTAAGGTTACAATCCTTGTTAGTTTCTAACCTTTTTTTGTCACCCTTGACCGTCGACGTACGTAGTTGACTTTCGGTCAACTCTAGGTCAACTATGTCCGTTGGCCTCGAGATTGAAACCCAGTGCTCCTTGTACCCTCTGGAACCTTAGTTTTCGGTTTCATGCTTTTCGGAGGTAGTTGACTTTTGGGTCAACATGGGTTGACTTTTTGGTCAACTGTCTCGTTTTGCGCTCCTTTGACTTCCTCGGTGCTTAGTAGATCCTTGAGCCCTTTCCTCACGTATTTCAAAGGATGTTTGACTTTTGATCAACCCTAGTTGACTTTCAGTCAAATCATCTCGATTTGCGTGCATGACTCTTCCTTTGGGTTTAAGCAAACCCTAGTTGTACTATTCACCCTTTTAGGGTATGGTAGACTTGGGGTCAACTCTAGTTGACTTTTGGACAACTTTCTCGTTATGCGTGAAGTTCCAGTTTGGAGCTTAGGCATCCTTTAGGATAGCTGTGAAAGCTATTCCTCACCTTGTGACCTATTCTGGTTATCGTTGCCCTTGCACCGTTTTGTGTGCACATGTTTCTTTGTCGTTGTTTTAGTATTCCCGTTCTTGCGTTAGTTTAAAAAAAAAATTGTTCGTGTGTTTTTGCCCAACTTTTGGGCATGACATTCATATTCTCAGAGATTCTTAAGTCTAAAGAGGGATAAAACTACCTCATCCAAATCACAAATGTCCAAAGCTGGTGGTGAATCTTGCCTATCCCAATCAATTAGTTTAGGGTTTTTGAGGGCAAGATGATGGGATGAAAGGTCGGCTTGGGTGTTAGTGAAGACATGATTATTTTCATTGAGGCCATCTTCAACATAGTGGAAAGGAATTTCAAATAACTCTTCTTTAGTGTCTGAATTTGAGGCAACTAAACAATAATCCTTAGCAAAGTTAGTCTTAGTTTCTATGGAACCCAATCCATGTCCTTTAGGATAGCCATTGGCTATTATGATTTTCTTCTTACCAGTTTCATTAGCTCCAAGACCAGTACCATGATATCCCATGCTTTGAACAATGGGAGTAACCTTGGGATACTTTCCTTTGGGGAAAGTTATAGGTCTTTCTTCTTCATCATTATAGAGCCAATCAAGGACATTGTATTCCATGTGTTCATCTGATAAGGACCCCCAATGTTCAAAATTGGTTGTCTTGCAATGCATGAGCACTTTGTCTTTAGAGGGGGGTAATGGTGATAGTCTTCCATAAGACTTTGGAGACAAAGGGAGTTGCCCAATGCATAGAGCACTTTAAAATTTATATTCTCCCATGCCTTGATATGTAAAGCTGGCTTTTGCTTCAGATGTAGAGGCCTTGTCTTCAGTAACCTTTTCCTTTCCTTTGGATTGATCAGCTGGTATTTCTGATGTCTTTTCTGGAACTGAGGGAGCATTTGAAACAGGGGTTTCTTGATTAGAATATCGGCCAAACTCATTCAATGGATAGTAGTTAGATTTTTTTCCTTCCAGTCTCTTGTAGTATTGAACGGGCTCAGGATCTCTAGGAATTGTGATTTCTCTACCATGATGTGGGAACTTGAGACATTGATGATAAGTAGAGTGTACACCTTTAATAGTGTGTATCCAGGGTCATCCCATCAAGATATTATAAGGTAGATCTAGATCCAACACATGGTAAATAGTTTCAATCAGGGTTGGGCCCACTTGTAAGGGTGGTGTGATCAAACCCTTGCTTTCTTGTTCTCTATCATCATAGGCATTTATTTTGATTCACTTGTTTACATCCAGGAGGTCCTCAGAAAGACCGATGTTAGGAATCATCTTCAATGTGCAAAAATTTAGGCTAGATCCACCATCTATAAGGACTCATTTTATTTTTGCGGATTGGATTTTGCATTCTATATGGAGGGACTTATTATGATGAAGGTCAGGACCATGAAAGTCCTTATGAGTAAAGACAAGATGCTCTTGTGTGGCTAAGTTCCCAATTATAGCTTGGAATTGTGCGATATTGATATTCTCAGGGGCATGGGATTCATTTAGAGCATCTTCAAGGATTTATTTGTGGATTGGCAAGGTTATTAGGAGCTCTAGAATGGATATCTGTGCAGGCATCTTTCCTAACTGAGCCAATAGGTCATAGTGTGAGGCAAGCCAAGTAGAGGTAGACGGTGCAACTGGTGGATTTGCAGATGTAGAAGTTTTATTAGCAGCATGGACAGTGACTCTAGGTCTATGTGTGGTAGAATTACGATCAGAAGCTTTGAGGATTATGGTGTTAACATGTGTGTTAGATTCTTTAATGCGGCCACAAAGAGCATCAGACCCATAGATATCATTTTCTTCTAGAATCCCACATGTTCGATCATGACCTATCATAGTATTGGTGGAGTAATCATATGGGATTACATTTGATGCATTGTTTTGATTGTGAGGTGGGAAGGGCTGATTGTAGACTTTAAGTTTCACATTTGATGAGGATGCATTTTGACCTTCAACTTCAATTTTTCCATCCTCAATGAGATCTTGCACAAAGTGTCTGAGATTCATGCATTTCTTGGTATCATGTCCTTTTATGTGATGATAATCAGAATATTCATTATCTCTATACCAAACAGGCTTGGGTTGATTTTCATTCAAAGGCCAAGTATTTGGATATATTATGATCCCTTGATCCACAAGTTATTTCAAGATCATGTCTAGGGGTTCTGCTATTGTTGTGAATTATTGTTGTTGCTGATTGTCATTGTTATTGTTGTTTTTATTGTTGTTGTTTTTGTTGTTGTTGTTTTAGTTGTTGCAAGGAAACAAGTATGATTGATTGCGCGGTTGTTGATTGTTTTTCTAAATGTTGTTTTGATTCCGATTATTCTAATTTTGATTGTTGTTGCGATTTTGATTTTGATTTTGTTTGGTGTTGCGATTGTTTTGATTGTTATTGTTGGATTCTTGAATAGTTTGAACATGCTTGGGATCAGTCACTCCATCATTGACAACTCCTTTGTTTTTAATCTAAAATTTTGGTTTATCATTGTTGGAAGGAGTATAATGTTTTATGCTATCTCTTTGCAAAAGGCCATCTTCAATATATTTTCCCTTCTTGAAAAGAGATTCAAAGGTGTCGGGTGAAGCCATTTTCATTTGGAAAGACATCTCAGAGATCAAATTCTTTTTGAAGATGACAATTAAGTGACTATCAGGTATTTTCCATGGCATGCAATTTGTAATATGTCTCCATTGTTGTAAGAAAGTAGAAAAGGTTTCTCCATTCTTTTGTTTAGTATTGCACAAATCACTGAGTGTTGCTTGCTACTCAATATAATACGAATATTGTCCAACAAATTTCTCTGTGAGATCAGAGAAAGTAGAGATTGATCCATAAGGAAGGGCCATGAACCATTCTAAAGTTGTACCTCCAAGACTCCTAGTGAAGAGTCTTTTAAGGTAATTCTCATTATGTGAAACTTCTTGACATGCAATGTAAAAATCTTTGAGATGTTGTAGAGGACATGTTGCACCTTTGTATTTATTGAATTTAGGCATCTCAAAGTTTGGTGGGAATGGTTGCATTGTGATAGAATTTTCAAATGGATAGGGACAAATCTCTTCAAAAGAAAACTCCTTCTTGCCCCCATTTTGTAAACCATGTACAATTCTTTTGAGTTCATTAAATTGTTGGGCAAAATCTGGAGTATTCTATGGAATAAATGGTGGCAAATAAGCTCCATCTCCCCCAAATTGTGCAGCAGAAAATCCTGTGGAGGTCATACCAACAGTAGGAGGAGGTATATATTGATAATCTCTAGATGTGTTGGTTGCAGATGTCTTCATACCTATTGTTTGAAATAGAGATGATGTAGGAAAAGGAATGGAAATATTCCCTATGGTGTTGACATTAGCGCTTTCTCCTTGAATTGTTGTCGCATGAGTGTTATTGTGTGCAGTATTGTTCCGCAAAGCACTTAGGATTTATTGAATTTATTCTTGTGTCAATTGGGGTGTTGATGTAGTTGTTGATACAGGTGCTGATGTAGGTATTGACATGGAAGGTTTGCTAAGAGGTCCTTTACCAGTGTCACATGATGAGGTAGCATTTTAGGTAGAAGTCATGGGTGCAGTAGTGGAAATGGCAGCTTTGGTGACATTTCAGGTAAGGAGTGTATCATCAATGTTAGTAGGCACTATGATTCCATTTCAAATACTATTCAAGAATATTTCACCATTGTTTTACATAATGGCTTTCTCAACCATTTCTAAGTTGTATGGATTGCTAAGGAAGTCATTCACTTGGGTAGGTCTTTCTTCTTGTTCCACTAACTTAGTTTCTTTGAGAACTTCCTCAGCTTGTACTTTAGTGCCTTTAAAGTATAGACTGGAAAAAAAATTCTCTTCATAGGTCGCGGTGTTGAGTGTTACATGCCTCATGTTTCTAGCTTGGGATCGAGTGACTACCATACAATGGTGGACTTAGAAGAATGGAAGACAAGAAGGTGTAAGATTGAAATGAAATAGAGTAAAGATCTTGAATTTGGATTTGATTTGATTTGATTTGATTGGATTGGATTGGATTGATTGATTTGATTAAGGATTGATTGATTAATAATTGATTTAAAGGTTTTTGGAACAAAACCTAAGTATGACAAAACCTTGTGATGATACAAACACAAAAGGATTGTAAGTGATACATGTTCTACTTGAAGATGGACTTGTGATCTCAAGCAAAATGGAACATCACTAAGGGATTTAATTTACTTGAGACAGACTGATGGTCTACAAGCAATGTTGTGTTTGTTTGAGGATGAAGGTTTGTAACACTTTGATTAAGGTATTTCAACCTAAAAGGATTGGTTTGATTTGATTGTGAAGGGATTTGATCTAATACTCCAAGAGAAGGAATGATACTGGATGATGATGGAAGAATTTGAGGAATTAGAAACAAGAGGGTTGCCTAATCATATTGCTCAAGGGTGACAAAGGCATGATTGATAGGGTACTTGGCCACAAAATTGCAGATTTTGTTGTTGTACATGATCTTGTCAATCTTCTCACAATACTCAATTTCTTGCTTGATTGACATAGAAATGTGTTGGTATTCCTTGGATTTGCGGGTATTTTCTTTATGTTATCTATAGACTGGAGGTGTTGGAAGCTTAAATTTCTTATGTTTCTTGGAACCAGTCATGTCATGTGAAGAAGCTGGCTTTGACTGAATAAATGAATGATTTGGGACAAATGGTTTTAGGGTCCTACAGAAGACCAAATTTCAAATGTCTCAGCAGATTTTGAAGCTCACTATTTTCAAGCGGAGATGAAATTCTTAGACGCAGTCGATAATATGCGCAGACGGTGATCTGTGTAGATGGTGATCTATATAGATAGAAACTCTAGAGCAGAGATGGTAGACTATTGTTAAGGTAGTGTGTTGAAATTCTAGACAGATTTTGGACTTCAGTTTGATTTTGGATAAACTTGTTCGATGGTAAGAACCAATTTCAGCACACTCAAACCAGAAAGATAACAAGTATGTGTCTTAAAAAAATCCAACAAGGGACAAAGAAACCTTGAGGGATACAAGCAAATGTGACTTTGGGGAACTTTGATACATTTGCAATATTTCATTTGTGTATGTTCAAGTGACTCTTTCAAGCCACTTATGTTTTTACTTGGTTTATCACAATGAAGATGGTACAAATAGTAGCTACCTTAGGGAATTGGATTCACATGAAATATTATAGGCCCATTGCTTGGTAGTCCTTTAGCTCACACAACAGTGTCACCCCTAGAAGAGCGCCCATGTTTTTTCCTTTTGCCAGGTATTGTTGTCGTACTATGAAGATCTCTTTTGCAACATAATTCCCTGGGACAGGTATGATGGGAATCTTGGGGGGAGAATATTCCCTCCCCTTGCACTATAATAAGTCACCATTCAGAGGTAAATTAGGTAGGCTACTAAGTTACAGTTTCTAATAAGATTTGTGGCTTCCCTGCAATCAGTTTGTACGGCGTGAGACACTTAAGTCTCTAGTTCAACCATGCCAATATGTTGAGGATATTCACTCAGTATGGACTACCATTGAACATGACTCTCCTGAGCTTGAAGGAATAAATCAGACCTTTGGGTCACACCTTATTTCTATACTGGCTGAAGGGATTACCAGTTTGAGGTCATCCTCTAAAGGGGAAGTGCACCCTCTAGACAAGCCTCTCTAGAAGCTTGATTAAGCTAAGCTTTCTCTTCACCCAAGTTCCATGAAGGTGAGGGGAGAGGATACGGCTACAGTTTAATCATAGCGTCACATAATTTAGGGGATCTATCTAATGACAAAATAGCTTGAAAGAAGTGTTGAAAAACACTTCTTCAAACACGCCAAAAAGAGTTCATTTCTAAATTAAACCTAATTAAAGCAACTAAGTGTTTTCTTCCTAAGAAAAAGACACAATAGTATGGTTAAACATGCAAGCTCAATTCATTTTCCACACAACAATGAGGAAAGCATATAAAAAGGTGTGTTGATTTGCCTTAATTCATTCAAGATATGTGAAGTTCGTTCCCTTATGCATTCAAGATTATATGTGGTTCATTTATTTTAAGCAACATACATTCAAAGACAAATGATTAAGCATAAAAGTTCATTCCCAAAAATCTGTTAAAACTCAAGGAAACCTGCATGAAATTGTTAGTAGTTTTTTTATCCTTAAACTCTGAAACATTGCAAAATATGACAAACCATAGGAAAACCATGCAGCTGGTGGTCCGCGCAGACGGTGATCTGTGCAGATGGTGATCTGCATAGACAATGATCTATGTGGATGGTGATTTACCTACACAGACGGCCAAATACAAACAGTCAGATTATGTTATAAAAAAAACTTAATACATATAAATATCAGATTCTTCATCAATTTAGACAGCATCTAACTCTTAAAAAGAATCATTCTGTCAGAAACCTGAGAGTTAAAAAGATTAAAATTTGATGAAAAACAATTTAAAATGATGTTACTATAAGTTTGTTTTAAAACAGGCAGAGACATCGGTCTGTGTGTGTAGATAGTGAAGAAGCACAAACGGTGATCTACATAGATGATGTTCTGGAAACGCAGACATTGGAATCAGAGCATAGACGGCTCTATGTAAAATTTTTCCAAAATTATGAAAAACACAAGAAAATTGTTAGAAAATAGGGATGTGAGTCCCACCGGGCGTGCCAAAATGTATGTGATAAAATCTGACCTATTGGGAGCACGCTCAGACATGCAAATGTTAGAGATATATAATCAATAAGCTACATTAAACATGTCTAAGAAGCATACTACCAAAAATAACAAGAGATCCATCACAACCTCCGATGAGCCAAACAAGTGCACCCAAGCCTTGTTGATTTTCTCTTAGAAAATTGTTGGTGTGCTCTCCCAACACAATATCATAATTCCACTAGATTTCATGGATGTAAACTAAAATGAAAGCTAATGGATAATGAAGAGCTCAAGAACAAGTATGAAGAACTTGTCTCAAGCCATTCACCAAAATGATGAGAATGAAAATGCAAGATTACACTAACATGTTATGCAAGATCAAAATGAAACTAAAAACTAGATTCATTCACCATTATGCCTAAGATGTGATTTCTAGATTATCTAAAAGCATGAACATGAAAAAGTACTCTAAAATTCTAGCACTGAGCTAGCATGATAACAATGCATAAAATGAGAGATGATTTGCTCTTGATAATGGTCTCTATTTATAGATTTTTTGGAGGAGAGAGAGGGCTTGGATGAGCTGGAGCTCATGTGGCATCCACATAGGTGCCACATGAGGGACACATAAGCCATGAAAGAGACCAACTTTTCTCACACATGTGTGAGCAACTTTTGATGTGAGGATCAAGGTGTACTTAAAGTACACATGTGAAGGATCTTGTAAGAGGTGTAAGAGTTTTGGTCCAATGAAACTCTTTTAGAAAGTGTAAGAGGGTGTCATCATAGGTGTAAGAAACCTTGTTGGCAGCAAATAAGGATTATTTGGAAAAAGGCAATTTTTGAAAATTTGCTCACACATGTGTGAGCAAATAATTAGGACTAATTTATTTAGGAATTAAGAAATTAGCCTAATTAACCTTAGTTCATTAGTAAGTAGGTCTATTTGGTGAGAGTGATGTGAGGTAGGGTAGGATCTAGGTTCAAATTAGCTTAATCTAAATTAAATTTAGATTAATTATAGTTTAGTAGAATTTAAGTCATGTGGAGGAATAAATAAATTAAAAATTTATTTAAAAGGGATTAATGGGGGGTAATGTATATAAATAAAATTTAATACACTAAAGGGGATAATATTTAAATTAAATTTAAATACTAAGAAAAGTGAATCGTATTTAATTAAATAAATTTAATTAAATAAATAGAAGAATATAACAAATATAATTAATTAATTAAAATCAATTATAATGCTATGGAAATATTAATTAAATTAATGTAAGGATGATTTTAGACATCTACAAGATTAATATTAGACCAATACCTTATCTTTTGCAAATTATTATCAATTCAATTAAAAGACCCTACGTATAACCCTATGAGACGGTTTTAACAACTTAATTCTCAAGTAAGACCATCACCCCAAAGGTATCTATATGCATAATAATTTAAATATTTTTTTACAGTTAGTCTTATGGATTTTAACTTCTTTATGAAAGACCAATAAGACAGAGTGAAGCCTTGACAACCAATATTCAATCTGATGATCAAACTAAAACTTAATTAAAATTATAATTACATAAGATAGCACATTGAAGAATAAAAAAAAAGGATTATCATAGAGAAATGATCAATTAAATGAAGAGATAAATACCAACAAAGATGAAGGAATAACTGAACTTGTATTGAAATAAGCATAAAGTAATCCAACTGGTTACAAATTATATGACTGCTCTTCTCCAACAATGTATTTCCAAGAGACAAATGCAAGATGCATTGTATAAAAAATAGTATTATACAAAGACTGTAATTCTGATTCTATTCTCTTCCCCCTTTTGATATCAAAATGATCCCCTATATATAGATGAGGATTCGGTTTGGGTGAAAAGGGGTACCCTTTCACAAAAACTTGTAACTCCTTAACTGACAACTAAACACACTATCGTAACAGATTAATTACATACAATACCCTTGAGACAACATTTTGAATAATTTTGGCATAATGAATAATCCCCAATAGCTCTCCATATCTCCTAATATTCTTAAAAAATTTAGTACGGGCATATGTATCTAAATTATGTATGATGTCTCTGACTGTGGTTTTCTAGCATGATGATCTGTTATGTCTGCAACATTTGTATCCTCTCATCTTGCGGATACACCCATAGTCTTTGCCACCAACAAGATCCTGCACAAAATAGAATAAATTAATCACATATTAGTTTAAGAAAGTAAAACATACATGTCCTTGGAGAATGATCTGTATTTATTTCTGTCAACCACACGGAAAACACCTGACTACTACCACAAATTCAATTTCCAACAGAGTTTCAAGAATAGCACCACTTTCCTAAATTTTTTGAAGTTTCATAAAAAGAAGTTCCTCCCTACAATTTGTGAAGGTTACACTTTCCTTCAGAAAAAGAAGTTCCTCTCTACGATTTCCAAAGGTCACACTTTCCTTCAGAAAAAGAAGTTCTTCCCTACGATTTCTTAAGGTCACCCTTTCCTTCGAAAAAAGCAATTCCTCCCTACGATTTTTGAAGGTCACACTTTCCTTTAGAAAAAGAGGTTCCTCCCTATAATTTCTGAAGGTCACCCTTTCCTTTGGAAACATTAGTTCCTCCCTGTGATTTTAGAAGGTCACACTTTTCTTCAGAAAAAGAAGTTCCTCCCTATGATTTCTGAAGGTCACACTTTCCTTTGGGAAAATGCAGTTCCTCCCTAGGATATCTGAAGATTAGACTGAGTTTTGGAAAATGAAGTTCCTCCCTATTATTTCCTAATATAATATTTTTCTTCCTTTTCATCCAATTCAAGATTTCAAATATGTGGGCCCAAATTCTATTTCTAGAGGAATTCCCTTACAATGCTTCTATTTTTGATGGCTTTGGCTACTTAATATGTGATTGATTACATATAAAAACACCCAGTTATTCCTTAACATAAAAAATGTGGGATAAGTGCATTATAATAGTTTTTCTACTGCGACCTATTAGAACTGCATTTCAAAATTTTCATTTTTCTATGCTTTGGAAAAATTTTCCCGCATATTTTGATTCAAAATCCATGTGGTTGCATGTCAAAATGTCAATTTTATGGTCAAATTTTTAAATTTGCCTTATTTTTAGCTTAAGTCGCACACCTGCACTAATATTTTAAAGTGACCTTTTAAGTAAGCGAGTGAGTGACGATTCATGTTTTGGAATGAATCACGTAGTCACAGTCATGTCCTATTAAGTCAAGTTAGGTGCGCGTTTGAGCGACTTGGTCGTTAATTTGTCTTAATTGCGTAGTCGCAATGTAATTTTGAAGTCGGGTTGTCAATCCGTGACTAAGAGAGTTGGAATTGTTTTGTTAGTCGCTCACTCGCTGGGGATCAAATTCTATATTAAAGAGTTTAGCGAGCTAGCAATGAGTTGAAATTTTTTTTCCATCGCCCAATCACGGTGGTCTTAGGTCTTCACTTTTTGGTTCGCGACTGAGCGAGTTTTATAAGTTAAGGTTGATCGCGCACTCGGGCTAAGTTATTATGTGTATCTTATGAAATCGTGAGTGTGAGATGCATTATGTATTCATTCTCAGATGGTCCTTGTCACTCAGTCACACAGGAAATATGTAGTGTTTATAAAGTGCGTGAGTGCGTGACTAAATGTTTAGTTTTGTTCCCGCTCACTTGCTAATGATCTGATGTTTCAAATTTTAAGCTCGCAGGTGCACGATGAAAGAAAGGATAGGCTATCACTCACTCACTCAGGTATAAATTCAAGTGAAAATATGTTTGCGAGTGCACGATGAAGAAAAGTGGAAAGTTGTCACTCACTCGCTCATGAAGAAAGATTAGTCAAGAGAGATCAGTGAGCGAGTGATCAATACATTGTGAAGGTGTGATGAAGGGAATCGCTCAGTCATGAAGGATTCATCTATAAGGAAATCTCAGTAGTGAGTATGCAACTATAATAAAAAAGGGTCATCACTCACTCACTAATGCTTATGAACTAGAATATCTTTTAGTGCGAGTGAGCGATTAAGTAAAAATGCATAAATAAAATAGCCGTCGCTCACCCGTTGAGGTATAAAGACAAATCAGAAAGCCATGGTGACTATGCGACCAAAAAGTAATGTATGATTATTTTGAAAAATTGCTAACTCGCTCAAGGGCAATGCATGATAAGTATAGGTTAGTGAGTGTGCAACTGAGAAGTGACTAAGTAATAAAGATCATGTTGCTCACTCACAGAGTTTTAATGAAAGTAAAGTTCTGAGTGGCGAGTTTGCGATTGATGAAAAGAAAAGTGATGTCGCTTACTCACTCAAATATAAATATAAAGCATGAAGGGATAGCGAGTGCACGATTGTAAAATGATGAAGTTTCTAGTTAGGTCATCACCCAGTCATGAAGCATATGAGCCAAAGCAAAGATAGAGTGCGAGTGCGCGACTGATAGAAGGAAAGGTCTTATCGCTCACTCACAAGGAAAAATTTGAATGTAAGAAAGGTACAGTGAGTTGGTGACAAACTGACATGTGGCTCATTTTAGGCTTACAAGGGCAAAAAAGAAAAAGGTGTGTACTCTTTTCCAGTAGGGATCATATAGTGTGAATTAATGGCAACATTAGTTATAGAGAGATGATTGCATGATACAAGTGTGAGAATTTGGAATTCAATTGGACAACACATCGATTTGATGACTATAAGTCTGAATGATTGATCTTGATTTTGTATAGTTCTCAATTCTGCATCCTAATATTTTCTTTAAAGGGCGATAGAGCTTGTTTGTCTGAAATAGTTTGCCTGAAATAGTTTGTCTGAGATAGCAATTTGAAGAGGAAAAATGAGTCAAGCTATTGTTAGTGTTGCTTCACATGGGTCTGAGAAGAAGGAGGTTACACCAAAAAATTATGTGGAGGAATTTGCTGAGTTGCTGCCCGGGACTTTGAATACAAACAATGTAAATTAGGATGAATGGAAGGAGAGATGGTGCCAATGTAGAAACCTGGTCACTCCAAATTACTCTGGTAATACTTTGTTTCATTATTTTTGGAATAATAGGGTTAAAGCAATCCCCATTTGCAATCCTTGGGATTTGATTATGGAAAAATTAATTGTGCCTGATGTTTATGTTGACATAGCCCTTATTAGGGAACTTGATAAGAACTACTGCCCAGTAGCTAGGGTAATCAGGAAGACAAATAAAGAGACCTTAGTTTCCATAGATAGGAGGTCAGTGGCAGAATTTTTTGGGATCACTGGTGCATTGTGTATAGATATTTATTTAAAGAAGATTCAGGTAGATTATAGCAAGAGAGAGAATTTGATTAAGAAATATGAAATGCCCAAATTCATACCCAGGGTAGATAGGCACCTGGTGAAAATCCCAGAAAACCTCAAACCGCCTTTTGACTTATCCCTATTTCACCATTACATAAAATTCATAGTATATGGCTTGACCAGAATATTAGGTTTTGATGGAGATTCTATAGTTCCTCAAGATGTACTCATGATGGCCATGAATATTCAACACCTAGAGGTCAATACTAATTATGACTATGTGGGATACATAGTTGACACTATTCATGCTGCATTAGTGGAGATACAGTTGGATGCCCCAGTACCTACCTTCAAGATTTATTCTCATCTGATGTATATGATTATATATTTTAACAGGGAATCTATGGATAAAGAGCTTAAATTATTTGTTTCAAACTATGGTGTCGATGCACCAATTCAAAGATGGACTCAGGTATGGGATAGTTCATCTATCAACTCATCTTTTGTATGTTTTTGTAATTGGATTGTAGATCCAATTTTTTGATTTATTGGGAACAAATAGGCATAGAGTTCCATTTGAGGTTAGAAAAGTTTTGAGACCTTGGGAATTTGTTCCAAACTGGCCTATTACTCACAATTGGGGTGACTTTTTCTTCTTTGATTATATTACTATCATCAGAGTGTATGGCTATACACAACCACCTCACATGCTTCCCAAGTTTGTTCCTCTTAGGATTGCACTTTTAGAATTTATTTGGCAAATCACTTGGGTTGATAAAGAATTTTTAGAGGGACATAGAAAGGGCACTTTTATCCATAGATTATGGGTAGGTTGTGACTTCTCCCTTGGTAAAAGAGTTTTTGACCTGATTAATGACTTCTTGAAGCATTATAGAATGTCTACAACAATTGCCAGGTTCTATGATCCAGAACACTTTATACAAATAGCCCTAAAAAGAATGACTCCTTGGAAAAAGATTAGAGATCACAAGCCACTGGATGATGAAGATGTTGTGAGGAAAAAATTAAATAAGCATGAAGTCTAGGAGAGGAGAAGGAAATGGAATGACCTCATAACGGAAGAAGCTGAATGGAAAGAGTTAGACAATACTTTCTCTGGTTTTTTCCCTGATCTCCCATACTTACAAAGGATAAAGGAAATGCTTAAATCCTATGACACTTTAATGGTGCAAGTACCACAGTTTAGTGATGAGGATGCATAGTCTCAAGGGTCCCCAATTCCTATTGCATTGCATGATCTAGATCATCAAGAACAACAATAGGAAGAGCATCAAGAAGAAGAAGAGGCCAGTGAGGAAGCTACCTCTTCTAGAGAACCACCCAAGAAAAAACAAAAGAAAGAACACAAGATGATGCAGGACATGAAAAGTATGGCCAAGGCTATGATTACTGAACATGGAAAATATTTTAGAAAGCTAAAAAGATAATTGCAAAAAGAGCATCAAACTAAAGGCCAAGGGGACAACCAAATGGTTTTATTTGAAAAGGATGATGAGAGAGTCATGATAGCCAATGAATTCCTAAAAGATGATGAATTCATAAAGTCTTAAGAGTTCAAGACTTTTTTGATCAAGATGAAATAATAGGACTTGAGACAAGGATTAACCACAGGTGAAGAAAATGCAGAAAAAAATGAAGAGATTATGAAGACACTCTAGGATTATGATCCTAAGAGTGAACTAATCACTATGGAGCAGGCCAGATTGCTGGTACAGAACAATGGAGTAATGTTGATGCCTGGTTGGGACTTACAATCCACATTTATCATTGATTAGATTAGGAGACATGAAAATCCCCTATTGAAAATAGAGTTTGAGATGGATGAAGTTCTGAAAGGATCAGGATTTGATCCTAAATCCTTGACTCTGGCTATATGGTCATTGGCCCCTGCTACACAAAAGCCTCTAGTCATGACTATAGGAGAGGAAAAGAAGGTAGACAAAATGATTTGGAATCTGTAGAACACTACAGACACTAAGATAGCTCAGTTAATGACTCAAGTATCATTCATGAACCTGGAAAAGGTTGATGACCTGTCTAAGAGGTATGAAACAAATTTTGGCCAGATGATGGCCTTAGAAAAAAAGCATGAAGAGGTGGTGGTTTAGAACCACACATTGGAGGAAAAAATTGCTAAGTTGAAAGAGGAGTTAGTGGAAAGTAAAAGAGAGAAGAATCCAGTCCCTCTGGAAATACAAAAAATTGAAACAGATGTTGCCACAGAGGAATAAGAAGATTCAACAATGGCAGAAGGCTAGTCCAAGGAATTATCATAGGGACAGAGCATAAATGTCATGTCTATCATATTGCCCATACTTCAACATCAAATTTATGTTTTGAAGTAGAAGACTGACATAGTATATGCACTATATGGCTCATTGCAAGAAGCATCAAAGGTAGCTGTTGAAGCCATGACATTCTTAGAACCCATATTCAAGATTTGGTCAGGAAGAGATAGGCTGATGGATAAACTAAAAGTAGCCATGTTATACAGTGATGATTTTCCTGAAAAAATCATAGATACCATTGAAATGATCAATGAAGTAAATAATACACATGGTTTCTTTAATGGCAAAGCTGACTTGATAAGTGGTAAATTGCAACTATTTGGTGACCAATGCCCTCCCTTGATCCCAAAAATATATGATGAAGTTGGCATTCTGAAGCCACAATCTGACTGGAGAGATGGATTTGATGGGATATTTATAGATGAGGAGATGAAGCAGTGCCTAGAGAGGCATGTAAGTGCTCAATACTGCAATGAAGTGATTAAAAACCTCTTCAAGGCTAAGAGAGATATGGAAAAATTTATTTCAGAGGCCAGGACAACCATTGATGCCAAGTGGAGAGTGGTTGTTGCCAAACTGGAATAGGTAAAGACTTTTTATTGGCCCACTGCCAAAGAGGTAAATAGGTGGGAAGTGAAGCTGAAAGGATGAACAGGATACTGTCAAATTGCATCAACAAACCTTATTCAAACTTCGCCAACTTTTGCCACCTATTTTCGGTTGCAGCTTTTGTTTTTATGTTAATTGCAAATTTGTTGTTAAAAGATTTGTGAATCTTTCCCAGTTAGTCCGTAGCTTGTTGCATCCTTAGTTATAAAAGGATTCCAATACTACTGGGAAAGAGAGCCATTTTTCATTTGGAAGTACACTTTAATATACAAACTCTGGTTTAAGACTTATAGGTGTTTTTGGGGTTTTGAAATACTGCTGACTGTAATAGCAATTTTGATCATGAATACAAATGAGATCCATCAATAGTTTCTGAAATATACAATGAGCATTTTGTCTTCATTATGGTTTTCTGAATTTTATGTAAATTGAATGTTTGAGGAATGTTCAATTTATGCATTTGTTAAGAATATTTTGAAATAATTTCAGGGTTCTTTCAAGGAAAGATTAAAATTTCCTTAGGAGTATTTTTAGTGGGATTCAGGTTTTATAATGAATTTGATGAGTTAATTTTTTATATGTGTGAGGATAGATATATAAGGTATGTCTATGTTTATGTTAGATTATATAGTTTTCTTAAATTTGTGTTCATGAGTAAGAGGGTTAAAGTTATGCAGCATTGACTCCATGCCCTAGGATTAAGCACTGGTCTATCCTCCATTGAATTAGGTGACTATTACTATTAAAATTGATCTTTACTTTTATGTTTGGTGCATTTCAATAAATGTTAACAGTGATCAACTCCTATAATTCCATTCATATTCTACTGGAATAATTTAGTGATTTGATTGTTCTGAGTTAGAAGGGTAATCATGCCCGAGTTTACGGAGCTCAAAGTGTAGGAGGTTTAAAAAACCTTGTTTTTGTCATTCTGTATCTTGTATGGTTAGTGTCTGGGATAAATAGAGAAATCTCTCTAAGAGTATTTTTATATCAGCAAGAAAAGGAACTAATAGAAAATGGTGACTCTACTAAGGAATCTTATCAAGGAATGCGCGAAACGTTAGTCTAAAGATAATATTCCATAATATAGATTCCTTGAAGTCCAGTTTTGTTTCAAAATCACAAGTTGTGTATTGCACTTTATTGAATCATATCCTCAAATATCATTGTCAAGGTGAACTTTCATTATTTTATTCCCAAAGTGTTTGGGTGGCGACTCCGAGTTATTGGTTATAGTGTTTCTAAGGGAAACACTAGCAAATCAAGTGTGTGAAATTTCATTTTGGACAAAATGAGGAATACAAAAGAAAACAAAAAGAATCACTCTCAGGCAACATCAGAGAGTGATGTTTCTAAAATTTCCAGAAGAAACCATTCTAGGAAAGGAGAATCTTATAACGACACTTCTTGGAAGCCTAGATCTGTTGGCCCTGGTCAGTCCTTAGGTACTATTCCTGAGAAAGAAATAAATGAACCTCTAAATCTTGAGTCTGACACTACCGGTTACTTTGAGGATATATTTAACCCTAGGCCAAAGAATGCATATCAAGAAAAGGGTGAGATATCATCATATTTCAAGGGTATCCCTTATGAATAGGTTGAGGACCACAAGGTAGATAACTTGATGAATAGCTATGACTCTTCCAGTTCTGATGTTGAGGGAGTCCTCAGAGATAATGACCTTTTGAAGAGGGAATTAGATGAACTCTTGATTATCAAGTAGAAAAATGATGAGGCTAGAGAGGAGAAAATTATAAATGCAATCACTGAGAGAGAAAATTTGAAAAAAATGGGTGGCCCAATTAAAATTGGCAACTTAGGGTGCTAATTAGGGATTTCATGGCTTGAATAAAGAAATTTTTGGAGATGTAGATACCCTGAGAAAAGAATGCCAAGAAAGAGAAAACCTGCTTAAGAAAAGTGATCTCAAAGATACAGGCCTTGTGGTGAGGCAAGTCATTAATTATAAAATTAAAAAACCCCCTAAGTCTTAGACACCCACACCAAATGTATCAACAGTTAATGTCACACAAACAAATGTTGAAAAGGGAAAACAAAAGCTCACAGGTATTAAATTCTCTGAACCTAAGATGGAACAGTGTATATCTCAAGATATGTTTTCACTGGATATGGAATTAGAAAGGGCTAGAAAGGCCAAAGATTATATTGCAAAATAGTTGGAAAGAGTAGAGTTAGAAGCTGTTGCTACAAAGATGAAAAGAAGGATTGCCTTTTTGAGTCCCATGACTAATCCTAATGTAACAAATAATACTAATACAACCAATCAAACTATGCCTGTATTTAATTCTAATATTCAGACCAATAATGCTAACACAAGTGCCTAGACATATGGTGTAGCTCAAGGAGTTTCATCATAGTCAGGAGTAAGTGGAATCAACAAAAATATTAGCCACCAAAATGTAGGCATTAGCAAGAACATTGGTAGTATTGGCCAGAGTGTTGGCCAAAATATGGGCACTAATTTTCAAAGAAGACCTATTCATTTGGAGAGATATAGGCAATTGTTTTTTGATGGTATCCCTGGCCAACCAAACCCTATTCCTAATGAGGTTAGAGATAAGATTCCAAAATTTAATGGGAATAATGTTGTAACTGGTGAAGAACATCTGGAAGTATTTTTGGATACAATGAATGATTATGAGATTGGAGATGAGGATGCTATGATGAAATTATTTGTACAATCCTTAACTAAGGATGCAGTACCAAGGTTTGTTTGATCATAGTATCTATCCTTGGGATGAATTTGTTAGAAGTTTCAAAGAAAAGTATGGTGACAAGATAAATTCTGGCTTTATGTTAAATGAATTCAACACTTTGAAAAAAATTACTAATGAAGACATTGATAATTTAATGTAATATTTCAAAAGGCTATGTATAAGTTGTTCCAAGTATTGAGAATGGATGAGAATGTATGTGTCACCACCTATTTTAATGCCTTGGATGGGAAGACAACTTACCTACTTAGAGATTAAGATCCTCAGACTATGAGAGATGCATATAAATTGGCCATAAACATAGGAAGCAACATAAGATCTTCTGGCAAGCTTGGTAAACGGGATGACAGTAGACTTTGGAAAGAGTCAAAAACACAATCAAATAAAAATCCCAAGGAAGAAGATAAGATGGAAACACTGGTAAATGTCGTAAAAGATATTGCTGCTAAGGTAGACAAGAATGAGAAGGGGTTTCAAAATAATAGGCCACAATACCAAAGGAAAGATAAGCCCTATAGGTTGCAAGATTTTCCCTATAAGACTCAGTGGAAGGATAGAAAACCCATGTCAGAAGAACAAACTGATCTTAAGAACAAAGACATCCCTCACCAATTGAAAAACAACAATGCTCATAATGTGGAAAATAATTCTTGGTGCATGGCCTGTAATATGCCTCATTCCCCTTATCAATGTGCAGTAGCTCAGAGTATGGTGGAGCAACATGAAAACATCGGAACACATAAAAGTCAGAGTGAGAAAAAACTTGGAATAAACATGTGTGCACTTATTGTTGAAGATGACAATGGTAGTTCAGAGGAAGAGCCACAAGAAAACATCCCAATCACTGTAAATAATACAAGCACTAAGTTAGAGCACTTCCAATTTGGGATGCCTAATGATGAAAAGATAAGATTTCTAACTATTGTTGTTGTGACACAAGAAAGAAGTTCATACCAGCTTAGGAATAGAAAATTTGATCAAAGTGGGAAACGACTCGATTCACCAATTATCACGGAAGTCATAAGTGAAGAAACTACATAAGGTGAACTGAAGGACACCTTGGTTAAAGAAAACAAAGTTACCCCCACTCATGACCAAAAAATAAGATAGTTAAAAGAGAGTAAAGGTAAAATATCTTCTAACAATGTCATGAGTTTCCCAACCTTTAACATTAAGCAAGCCTTATCTCAGATGAAAGTCTATGTCCCTTTACTTGAGATTTTTTAAATTAAAGAGCACCGAGAAGCGGCCTTCTCATTGTTATCTGATTTTCCTGGTATGCATGATAATACTACTTTGAATGATGAACTGAAAGATGAGAAAGAAGAAAAAGATGGAATCCCAATTTGTCTAGGAAATATAATTGTTCAAGAGCCAGATCATATTGATCCTTTTTATGTAACACTACTCACAAATAATATGTTACTAAAAAATTGTATGATGGATTCAGGGGCTGCTGCTAATGTGATGACTTACACTATCATGAAACAATTAGGTTTAGAAGTGGATATTGCTTGTGGTAAATGTTATGCCATGGACAATAGGGAAGTACCTATAGTAGGAACTTTGCAAGGATTAGAGGTAAAACTTGCTGCATACCTTGAGGTCACTTTTAAAATAGATGTTGTTGTTGTGGATTCACCACCCCATTATGGCATGCTCTTATCAAGACAATGTGTTGCATCCACTAGAGGATATGTACAATTGGATTGTCTTTTGCTACCATTTCTGTTAATGGGAAAGAAGAAAAACTATTAAGGGAGCCCAAATCTCCTGTTTATGTTGAGAAGGTTGAACCAAACATGCTAAATTGCTTTGTGGATGTAGATAGACATAATTTCAAGGTGGAAAAAATTCAACCACTATTGAAAACCACAGATACCATAGTGGAAGAATTAGAATTGCAACAACTTAGACTATGGCAGATGTATTTTGATGGAGCATGCTCTAGAGGGGTCAGGAGTTGGTGTACTATTTGTCTCTCCATCAGGTATTACTTTCAAGTACTCATTTCTGTTGACATTTCAATGTACAAACAATACAGCTGAGTATGAAGCTTTGTTATTGGGATTAGAAATAGCAATCAAGCATGGAATTAAGTTATTAAGAGTCTTTGGTGATTCAGAGTTAGCTATTTCTCAAATTAGATCAAGATATGCTACTAAAAATGATAGACTGAAACAATATAAACATGCTGTATGGGATAGCATTGAATTTTTTGATGCATTTTCCATAAAGTGGATAGAGAGATCTAAGAATATCATGACAGATTTTTTGGCTAATGTGGCCTTGAAAAATGATGATTTAGCGCTAGCAAGATTATCTATTGTGGAAACTAAAACTAGGCCTACCATTCCTGATAATGTGTATAATTGGCAAGTTTTTGAAAGTGATGAGGACATTCTCAATTTTATTAAATGTGTGGATAATTATGAAGGGAAAATCATTGATTGTAATAATTTGATAGAGATTATTGATGGAAAAGAAACCATATTTGGAAATAAGATTTTGCAATTGCAGACAAATGAAATCCCCAAAGGACTAACTCAATTAGAGGGATTATTTACTGACAATGATAGTCATATGTGTCAAAAATCTACAACCAAGTTGGATGAATTTGAGGAGGTAAACTTGGGATCATAGTGTAATCCTAGGATTGTATATATTGGAAAGAAATTAGCTCCTCATGTGAAGACAAATTTGATTAGCTTGCTGAAAAGGTTCAAACACGTTTTTGCTTGGTCTTATGAAGACCTTAAGGCTTATAGGGAAGATCTCTTTCAACATGAAATCCCATTGAAAGATGATATTAAGCCTTTTAGAAAAAAACAAAGGCCAATCAATCCTTTGATGGCCCCCAAAATGCAACAAGAGTTGGCAAAGCTTAGAGAGGCTGGGATCATAAAACCAATCAGGCATTCTTCTTGGGTGTCTAATTTGGTCCCTATCAAAAATAAAAATGGAGATATCAGGCTATGTGTTGATTTGAGGAACCTCAATGTGGCTTCATTAAAAGATAATTATTCTTTACCAAACATGGAGGCAATGCTACAAAGGGTTACTGGCTGTGATTTTCTATCTATGATTGATGGTTTTTCTGGTTATAACCAGGTGCTAGTTCAAGAATTTGAGCAATTCAAGACAGTCTTCACTACCCCATGGGGTGCATATGTCTATCTAAGAATGCCATTTGGCCTGAGAAATGCAGGAGCTACTTTCCAAAGAGCCATGAATGTGGCTTTTAAGGAGTTTATAGATATAATTATGGTGGTGTATCAGGATGATCTTACTGCATATTCCCAAAAGGTTGAGGATCATTGTAAGCATTTGGAAAATATTTTTATTAAAGCCTTGGAGTATGGAATTTATTTAAATCCAAAGAAGTGTCATTTTTTTGTGATAGAAGGTAAATTATTGGGACATATAGTATCTAAAGAAGGTGTCAAGATTGATCCTGAGAGAGTGGAAGCCATTAACAAACCCTTGCCCCCAAAGAATATCAAAGGTGTTAAGTCTTTTTTGGGAAAAGTAAATTTTGTGAGGAGATTCATTGCAAATTTTGCTGAGATAGTTAAGCCCATTGTTAAATTGTTAAAGAAAAATGCTAAATTTTAATGGGGTAAGTATGTTCAATTAGCTTTTGATGAGATAAAAGTAGCTATTCAGCGAGCACCTATACTAAGATCTCCAGATTATGAAAATCCCTTTTCTATGTTTCTTTTGCTTCATTCCATACAATTGCTGTAGTACTCTTGCAATGTGATGACGAAGGTTTTGATCATCCTATAGCATTTTTTAGTAAGTCTCTACAAGAAACATAACTTAATTATGAAATAATGGAGAAATAAGCATATGCATTGGTCAAAGTGGTCAAATTTTTTAGACCTTATTTAGTTTGTGCAAAGATATTTGCTTATGTGCCACATGCTACAGTCAAAGACATATTGTCTCAGTCTGAAGTTACATGAAAGAGGTGTAAATGGATCAACATGATTCAAGAGTTTAATCTGGAAATTCAAGTTACCAAGTTAGTAAGGGGTTTGGGTTTGGCCAAGCTAATGACTGACACAAACATGGAATTGGCTCAAGTAAATAATGTGCAAATAGTAAATATGAATTTGACCAGTATAGAATTGTAGCCATGGTACACTGATATAGTGTTTTTTTTTTAAATAGCAAATGTGCAGAGCATATGTCAGATAATAAAAAAAAAGGACTCTAAAATTGCGGGCTCAAAGGTATGTCTTGATACGAGGTGATTTATTTTGGAAGAATAAGGATGGAATTTTGTTGCCCTGTCTGGATAAATCACAATCTAAAAGAGTTTTGAATGAAATGCATAGTGGTGTGTGTGGTGGGCACTATTAAGCCAAGACCATAGCTCACAAGATAATCAGAGCTGGATATTATTGGCCATGTCTTTTCAAGGAAACTTGGATGTTTGTACAAAAATGTGAACCTTGCCAAAGGTTTTCCTCTAAGATGAATTTTTCAGGAGCTTTACCTTTAAATCCTTTGACTATTGAAGCACCTTTTACCCAATGGGGTCTTGATTTCATTGGGGAATTTATAGAAAAATCCAGTGGAGGACATAGTTGGATTCTTGTGGCTATAGACTATTTTACAAAATGGATAGAGGCAATTCCATCAAAAAGGGCTACTAGCAAGGTAGTGATGGATTTCTTAATGGATAATATTCTGAAAAAATTTGGTGTGCCCACTAAGTTAGTCATAGATGATGCCATGTGTTTTAGGGCTGAGGAGTTTAAGGATTTTTGTGAAGATTATGGCATTACTATAGCTTATTCCTCACCATATCATCCTCAAGAAAATGGACAAGTTGAGTCCAGCAATAAAAGCATCATGAAAATCATTAAAAGAGCTTTGGAGAAAAATAAAAATTATTGGCATTGAAAACTAAAATTAGCCCTTTGGGCTGACAGGGTAATAGTGAAGAAAGAAATAGGGGTATCCCCTTTTGAAATGGTCTATGGAACTCAGGCAAGATTGCCTTTAAATAATCTGTTACCAGTGTATAAATTTCTCCAAGAAGAGGAATTCAAAGAACAAAAACCCATGATGGAGAGGATGGACTAACTGATGGAACTAGAAGAAATGAGAGTAGAGGCACATAAAAGAAACATGAAACTCCAACAACAATCCAAGTACCTATTTGACAAAAGAACAACTGAAAGAAAGTTTCAGATAAATGATATGGTGCTGCAGAGGAATGCTAGAAAAGAAGAAAAGGGAAAACATGGTAAATTTGAATCATTATGGATAGGTCCTTTTGTAATCCAGGAGTTTCATGGTCAAGGTTCTTATTTTCTGGAAGACCCAAGTTGTGAGATACAAGAATTGCTAGTGCATAGACAATTCCTAAAGCATTATTTCTCATGAAGTTTCTTTTTCCATGCACAGTAGATTAGATTTCCTTGCTTTAGTGTTGTTTTTATGTGTGTATGTACAGTTTTGTTTTAGTTTGTGGTCTGTCTCCCAGAGTTTTGGCTTCTAATGTCAATTTTGCAATTAACTTTCCCCAGTCAGAGCCTTTGTTAGCACTGCATTTCAAAATTTTCAATTTTCCCTACTTTGGAAAAATTTTCCCGCATATTTTGATTCAAATCCATGTGGTTGCATGTCAAAATGTCAATTTTATGGTCAAATTTTCAAATTTGCCTTGTTTTCAGCTTTAGTCGCACATCCGCACTGATATTTTAAAGTGACCTTTTAAGTAAGTGAGTGAGAAATGAGTCATGTTTTGGAATGAATCAGGCAGTTGCGGTCATGTCCTATTAATTCAAGTTAGGTGTACGAGTGAGTGACTTGGTCATTAATTTGTCTTAATCGCACAGTCGTGATGTAATTTTGAAGTCGGGTTGTCAATCCGCGACCGAGTGAGTTGGAATTATTTTGTTAGTCACTCACTCACAGGGGTTCAATTTCTATATTAAAGAGTTTAGTGAGCTAGCAATGAGTTGAAATTTTTTATGCATTGTGCAATCGCGGTGGTCTCAGGTCTTTCACTTTTTGGTCTACGACTGAGCGAGTTTTATAAGTTAAGGTTGATCGTGCATTCGGGCTAAGTTATTATGTGTATCTTTTGAAAATGTGAGTGTGCGATGCATTATGTATTAATTCTCAGATGGTCCTTGTCACTTAGTCACACGGGAAATATGTAGTGTTCATAAAGTGCACGAGTGCATGACTAAACGTTTAGTTTTGTTCCCCCTTACTTGCCAATGATTTTTTGTTTCAAATTTTAAGCTCGCGGGTGCACGATGAAAGAAAGGATAGGCTATCGCTCACTCCCTCAGGTATAAATTCAAGTGAAAAGATTCTCATGGGTGCACGATGAATAAAAGTGGAAATTTTTCACTCAGTCACTCATGAAGAAAGACCAGTCAAGAGAGATCAGTGAGCGAGCGATCAATACATTGTGAAAGTGTGATGAAGGCACTCGCTCAGTCGTGAAGGATTCATCTATAAGGAGATCTCAATGGTGAGTATGTGACTATAATAAAAAAGGGTCATCGCTCACTCACTAATGCTTATGAACTAGAATATCTTGCAGTGCAAGTGAGTGATTAAGTAAAAATACATAAAGAAAATTGTCATTGCTCACCCATTGAGGTATAAAGACAAATCAGAAAGCCATGGTGACTGTGCGACCAGAGAGTAATGTATGATTGTTTTGAAAAACCACTCACTCACTCAGGGGAAATGCATGATAAGTATAGGTCAATGAGTGTGTGACTGAGAAGTGACTGAGTAATAAAGATCATGTTGCTCACTCGTAGAGTTTTAATGAAAGTAAAGTTCTGAGCGGAAAGTCCGGGATTAATGAAAAGAAAAGTGATGTCACTTACTCGCTCAAATATAAATATAAAGCATGAAGGGATAGTGAGTGTACGATTGTAAAATGATGAAGTTTCTAGTTAGGTCATCACCCAGTCGTGAAGCATATGAGCCAAAGAAAAGATAGATTGTGAGTGCATGATTGATAGAAGGAAAGGTCTTGTCGCTCGCTTGCAAGGACAAATTTGAATGTAAGAAAGGTACAATGAGTTGGTGAAAAATTGACATGTGGCTCATTTTAGGCTTAAAAGGGCCAAAAATAAAAAGGTGTGTACTCTTTTCCAGCAGGGATCATACAGTGTGAATTAATGGCAGCATTAGTTACAGAGAGATGATTGCATGATACTGTAAGTGCAAGAATTTGGCATTCAATTGGACAAGACACCAATTTGATGACTATAACTCTGAATGATTGATCTTGATTTTGTACAGTTCTCAATTCTGCATCCTAATATTTTCTGTAAAGAGCGATAGAGCTTGTTTGCCTGAAATAGTTTGTCTAAGATAGCAATTTGAAGAGGAAAAATGAGTCAAGCTATTGTTAGCACTGCTTCAGATGGGTCTAAGAAGAAGGAGGTTACACCAAAAAAGTATGTGGAATAATTTTCTGAGTTGCTTCCTGGGACTTTGAATATGAATAGTGCAAATTGGGATGAATGGAAGGATAGATGGTGCCAATGTAGAAACCTGGCCACTCCAAATTACTCTAGTAATACTTTGTTCCATTATTTTTGGAATAATAGGGTTAAAGCAGTCCCCATTTGAAATCCTTGGGATTTGAATATGGAAAAATTAATTGTTCCTGATGTTTACGTTTAAATAGGCCTTATTAGGGAACTTGCTATGAACTACTGCCCAGTAGCTAGGGTAATCAGGAAGAAAAATAAAGAAACCTTAGTTTCCATAGATAGGAGGTCAGTGGCAAATTTTTTTGGGATCACTAGTGCATTATGCACAGATATTGATTTAAAGAAGATTCAGGAAGATTATAGCAAGAGAGAGCGTTTGATTAAGAAATATGAAATGCCCAAATTCATGCCCAGGGTAGATAGACACCTAATGAAAATCCTAGACAACCTCAAACTGCCTTTTGACTTATCCCTATTTCACCATTACATAAAATGCACAGTATATGGCTTGATTAGAGTATTAGGTTTTGATGGAGATTCTACAGTGCCTCAAGATGTACTCATGATGGCCATGAATATTCAGCACCCAGAGGTCAATACTAATTTTGACTATGTGGGATACATAGTTAATGTTATTCATGTTGCATTAGTGGAGATACAGTTGAATGCCCCAGTACCTACCTTCAAGCATTATTCTCATCTAATGTATATGATTCTATATTTTAACAGGGCATCTATGGATAAAGAGCTTGAATTATTTGTTTCAGAGTATGGTGTCAATGCACCAATCCAAAGATGGACCCAGGTATGGGATAGTTCATCTGTCAACTCATCTTTTGTATAGTTTTGTAATTGGATTGTAGATCCAATTTTTGATTTATTGGGAACAAATAAGTATAGAGTTCCATTTGAGGTTAGAAAATTTTTGAGACCTTAGAAATTTGTTCCAAACTGGCCTATTACTCACAATTGGGGTGATTTTTCTTCTTTGATTATATTACTATCATCAGAGTGTATGGTTGTACACAACCACCTCACATCCTCCCCAAGTTTTTTCCTCTTAGGATTGCATTTTAAAAATTTATTTGGAAAATCACTTGGGTTGATAAAGAATTTTTAGAGGAACATAGAAAGGGCACTTTTATCCCTAGATTATGGGTAGGTTGTGACTTCTCCATTGGGAAAAGAGTTTTGACCTGATTAATGACTTCTTTAAGTAGTATAGAATGTCTACAGCAATTGCCAGGTCCTATGATCCATAATAGTTTATACAAACAACCTTGAAAAGAATGACTCCTTGGCAAAAGATTAGAGACCACAAGCCACTGGATGATGAAGATGTTGTGAGGAAAAAATTTAATAAGAATGAATTCTAGGAGAGGAGAAGGAAATGGAATGACCTCATAAGGTCAGAAGCTGAATGGAAAGAGTCAGACAATACTTTCTCCGGTTTCCCTGATTTCCCATACTTACAAAGGATAGAGGAAATGCTTAAATCCTATGACACTTTAATGGTGCAAGTACCACAGTACAATCTTCACAGAGAATTCATTATCTCAAAGTCATAAAAACTCGCATTTCTCTTGCATTTTCCATCCTTTATGATATCGCATGATCAATCTTGCACACATAAAAAAATAAGTAACTATTCTTATGATGAAAATGTGTGGTAACATATGAATATATTAAGGATAATATATAATTATTGTAATAGAAAAATATTAAGGTAATATTAACTAAATTGATAAAAAAAATTCTAACAGGACCCTCCTTTCCATGAGGACATATTGGTGCAAGAAGATGTTGTTAACCCTTCTCTAAACGATCTCTCTCTTTGGGCATAAGCATTGGAAATTGATGCTATCTCTTTTCTTGATATGTACCTCCCCCATGAGAATACCTTGGTGAAATTTTTTTAATTCCCTTCATGATACCTTAGCTTCCATTCATTTTAATTATTTTCCCTTTAGGAATGAAGCTTTAGTGAATTATGGTTATACCTCTCTTAATGTTTGTTGTATTTCTTCTCTCAATAGTCTCCCTATTTGGGATGAACTAAGGGAAAATGATGTTGATTATTCTCTATCACATGAAACAACCTGGATAAAAGAAGATGATATAGTTGTTGACAATTAATTTACCTCTTTTAGTGATCTTCCCTCTATAGATGAAACATTCATGTGTGATGTTGATCCTTCTCCTAAGATGTACCCTTTTATGAGGATATTTTGGAGCAAGAGGATGATATAATAAATGCTTTTATTGATTTCACCTTACCTTCATTAAATTACATCCCTTTTAGAAATGAATCATTGATTGAAATCCCTAATCCTTGTTCTAAATATTGTCCTACTCATAAGGATACCTTGGAATAAGAGGATACTATCATTACCACTTTCCTTGATGCTCTCCCTTCTAGAGATAAAACATTGAACAACCAGGGACCTAATCAAGTCAATATTGTCAATGTTTTGGGTAGTGAAAATCATAAGGTTTTTTTTCATCTTCATCAAGATACCCTTCAACCTAAAAATAAACCAATTATTATAATAGAAGGTTCTCAACAACTTGATTATCATGAACTTTCTCACACTATTAACACAAGAAATAATAGACAACCTACCAATTCAGTTTTCCCTCATCTTTTTTATCAACTAGTACTTCCTCTTGCACCCCATCTCCCTCAAAATATTGGAAAGGAACATGATTTAGTAGAACAAATTCATGCTACTCCTACCAAGATATCTCTTTGGGAGCTTCTTAAAAATTCATCCACTTACCATGAAGTGTTACAAAAAACATTTAGAAATATATGTGTTCAACCTCCTATGCAAACTAATATGACTTCTATATTGGAATGCATGAATGCGATGAATAACAAAGCCCAAATTATGTTTTCTTAAGAGGAGTTTCCTTATAAAGAGATTCAAGAACAAAATGATTATCTTATGTTTGTTGTCTTTCTCATTGGTAATATTATTAGAAGATCTTTAATTGATAATGGATCTGGTCTTAATGTATGTAGCATTGACTTGTTGCATAAAAATAAGGTGGATACTTCATTGATTCAACCTAATTCTATTTGTGTCTGTGGCTTTGAAAATATTTATAAAAAAACCTTAGGTATTATAACCTTACCTATTAAGGTAGGTCCTATTATTTTACCCACACCAATTCATTTCATGCCTGATACTCTCACTTATAATCTTCTCTTAGGATGACTATGGATACATGCCATGTAATTTTTTCCTTTAACACTTCATTGCAATTTATACCCTTATTTCTAATGATAAGAGGAAAAATTTATTATGAACTTAATTTGATTCTTCATCCATTCCTACACTATTTCAACAAGACATATCTTCTCCTCCTGAAGGTGCCCTTTTAGAAGATGATTGAAGGACATTATACTTTACACCATATTTTTTTGGGGAATGCAAAGTTCCTAAGTTTAACATGAGACCCTTTAAAGGGCCTAGTGTTTTATTTGTTCAACTTGATTCTCCTAACAATTTCACTCATAATCCTACAATATGGTTTAGGATGCATGAAACAAAGTTTTGAGACTCATGATAAACTGACATAACACTTTCCTCTTAAAGGGCTCAATTTACAACCTTATCCTTTATCTACATCCCTTCCCTTATCATCTAATACTTCTTCTATGTCTATCTTTAATCAACAAATCATGTTACTTAACCTTCTTCATGCTAAATTGATTACTCGACCCAAACAAAAGAAGAAGCATAGTCAAAACCTTATGAATATTCCTTTTTTGTATTTATCATCGATGTCATGACCACTCTATGAGTGAATGTCAAGATTTCTGTTACAAAATTGAAAAAATCATTGATTATAAAATTGTTCACATAACATGTTCCAATGAGTTGATTTTTAATTACAATTACTTTAAATAACATTTAAGTTCCTATTATGTTGCTCCACACTATGTGACATTGCTAGTCTCTCCATTGGGAACTCATTTTCATTTATGGTGGTACAATTTAAGGTGAAATCATAATTTGTGAGAAACATTATAATCCTCCTTTCCCCTTGGCTCAAGTGGTAATTTTTAATCTTGTGATGTATTTTCTTACATGAAATTGTTTGTTTTGATTATGGATTCTTTCTTATGCAAGAGGGGTGCATCCTTGATGACAACCTCTTCCTTGTTTGTAATTGCATGTCCATATAAAAAATACCTTACTTAGGGGATAAAGTGTGTCATCATTCATCAAGGATCCATTTATAATTGTTACATGATATCTCATTAGCTTCATCCCTCCTTGTCCTCATAGGAGTTGTGACCTCTTTGGCTTGGATTGGGTGTTGTTTAGGGGACACCTCCTTCATGTTAAATGATCTATATCTTTGTTCTTATTTCCATTAAGATGTAAAAATAGTCCTATTTTTACATCTTAAGGAGGGGCATAAATTGTCTCCTTATTAAAAAAAATTTTATTACTTCAAAAATTTTAGGTAGAGTACACTAGCATAATACAACTTGCTAGGACCAGATAACTCTCCTTTGTAAATTTTTGGTAGATTTCCTTGGATGCAATGTGTTCCTTAGGATTATCCTCTCATTATATTATCATGTCCTATACATTATTCAATGGATCCTAAGATTTATCCTCATTTTTTATATCCCTTAGGAGACTATTCTTTCCTTAGGACTAATCTCTTTTTCTAGATCTCTTAATAGAGACAATGCTTTCCTTAAGGGTTGACCCTCTTTTGGCAGATTTCTTAGTGGACTATGCTTCCCTTGGTTATCCATTTTTGGTGGGTTCAATAGCATCTCATATCTTGATAGAATTTCAATTTTATCTTTTGGAACATGATTTGTAGTAAGGCAAAACCTAACTAGGCTATTTGGTCATCTCTCTCTCTAGCATTGCCTCTTTTATCTTGGTTTAAAATTTAGAAAGGACCTAAGTCACTTGGGGGCTTGGTGTCTCCTTGTCTCTTTAACCTTGATAAATATTTTACATTACATTGATCTAATTTACCGTGAGCATGAGGTTGTCTCATACTCATGATAAAGTGGGGACTAAATGTACCACCCTAAAAGTTACAACCTATAATTAGATGCTTTATTAGGCCCCATTTTGGCAATTTTGAGATTTCATATATGTTATTCTTGATCCTAGCAACCTAGCTCCACTTAATTTGGCATCATCTCTTCATTCACAGCTCTTCATTTTAATTTAAGCTCATTCTCCTCAGTACATAATGGTTTTATCATTCTATACTCAGGTATAGAATGTTTTTGTGTTCTTTTGAGGCCTCACCCCAACCCATCACAGTCTTACTGCTTGATCACACTTGATACTTTATGTGTGGGTACATTGATACACTTTTTGATTATCCTGACAGAGACTCAAGATACTATGTTATGATGATAATTATATTGTGTGGATTTCATTTGATATGGATTAGACCTAAATCAGATGGTTGTTTGATTATATATGTTTAGATAAGTGAACTGATGAGAAGATTGAATCATGATTGGACTTGATTATTTCATGGATGTTATGTCATGATGATTATGAAAATTTTATGTTTTAAACCTTTCTGTATGAAAATTTGCAATTAGAAATGTAATAATGCTATTTATTGATGTTTCTAATTATAAATTGAAAATATACATATTGCATGTGATTTTATTATCTTGGACTACTGATGCTCGAGTTTAGTGTGCAGGAAAGAGAACCATGGAATTATTCGGAGAATCAGGGCTAAACACATGGGAATTGAGTAAGCCAAGGATTAATCCAATAAGGGATTGAAACCTCGTTGTAATGTGATCCTTGTCACAAATGTAATCCGAATGTGTGTTATCAGTTATTACTCATGTTGTTGTGGTTTGGACATGGCATTCTGTATGTAATGTGCAATTGTTAGTGTCACTTGACACTTGTTATGTGCTCATTTAAATTCATTTTATTGTAATCACTTCTAGAGGCCAATAAGAGGTTTTAGGGGTCAT
>MU227479.1:3692684-3719251 GCA_018584345.1 Thuja plicata
CAATTAATTTAAGTATGTTGCCTATGCGCGTTGAAAGGTTAGAGATCTATGTAAATTTTCTAAATGAGATCAATTTAATATTTATCAAGAAATTTAAGGACTATAGTTTTGGAAAATTGTATAACGATTTTTAATTGTGGTTAGAGGAATAAGGTTTAGATTTGGGTTTGTTATTGAATTTCTATCTAGTGGTTAATTGTCGAAAGTAAATGGGGACTAGAATTTATCGAATAAGTTGTAACTAAGGATAGAAAACTAAGTGACTTCAAGGACAACCCTTACTGTGATAATACATTACTTCCAATGCATCACTATTAGTGGTTTGCTCTTGTGTATTTAAAAAAAAATTGTATGTGTGTTTTGTCCTAGTTCAAACCTAAAGTCTTTATTAACATAAAACCATGCATTTTAGAGAGCTTGCAGTTGGGGTTTTTAATCCTAACCACAAGTCTTTGTGTTTTTAATGTTAAGTCATTGAGTTGTATTACTTATTCTTCTCCATCATTATTAATTTAAACTTTTTTTGAGTTACATTGAAGTCATCTTTCCACTATGCATTGCATATTTAATCTCTCCGCAAGCATCATGTTGATCTTGTTACATATCTAAGCCTTTATTTTTGTGGATTCTTGGAAAATTTAAATATCATTAGAGCTTCAATTGCCATATTCGTTTGAGGCTTGTTTCTTCTCTATGTCATTTTTTCAAGGCATCTGATTTTGATTTTGATTTTTTAAAACCCTTTTTTGTTTTGTTCTTTTCTTTTCTATTATTAGGCATTTAGGACACACATCTCTCATTTTTTATTTCAATTTGAATATTTTAGTTAAATAGATGTCACATCTTTAAAACCTATTTTTTTCTTTCTTCTCTTTTTCAAACGCTGGAGTCAAGTCATCATTTTAATTTATGCCTATCTAATTGGTTGTATGATTTGAATGGTTTTTTATTATGGTAAAAATTGGTTTTGAAGGGACCCCGAAACCCTTTAACAAAGCTGAGAAAAGAAAGACATTAAAGCCCAGAGAAACAACAGGCTGCCCCAAGGAAGGGAGCAGGCTACAAAGGGACAGATCCCAGATTTAACAATAGACAGGAGCAAAGCAAAAAGAAAAATACAACACTGGAAGGAAAACAGATAGGAGAACCGCCAGCACTGAGATCAGAGCAGAGTCTTCAGGAAACTCTCAGAATCCTCCAGCTGAGTTTTCATAGTCTTCACATTGTCTCTCAGCTTCTGGACATCCAGATCCTCAACCTTCTGCTTCTTGGACCTAGTGCGAGTGCCAGGTCCCATCTGCTAGGAAGGATCAGAATGTTCAATGGTGTCTTTGTTTCCTTGTAGCCAGTTAGTCAGAGACATGAAATTTTCCATAGTAGCCCTCATACCTGTATTCACCAACGTAAGCAAATGTTTTAGCATTTCCTCATTCCCGCTTATTTTCTTTTGTATAGGTATCATGGCAACCTCGACAGCTTTTTTAATTTTTTCATCAATTTTAGAGCCGTGATCATGAATAGGGACATTGGCATTTTGAGGAAAATCATTTCTGAGAATAGTCATAGTCTCCTCAATCATAGAGCTCTTATTTTCCAGCTTGATGCATCTATTCTTAAGTTCGACCAGGTCACTCTGCACCCATTTATCCAAATTGTAGATATAGATAGATTTGTTTTTTGCAATCTCCAGGGGAGACATAATAATGGTCCTTCTGACCTGAGAATCCATCCTTCTGATATCTCTTTGAAGAGACTGAGGTTTTCTACCCTGAATGATTCTGTCACTATCTTCTTCCATATTCTCCTTCTCAGAGCAAGGGGAGTCATGGGACTCCAAGTTTTCCTCTTCCAGAACCTTAAAACTATTGTCCCCCGAATTGTTAGCATTACTATCCATAAGATTAATATCCTTTTCTTTACCCTTGTTGACAATCTTCTCAACCTCAATCTCTTTATTTTCATTTCCTTTTGTATTAATATTTTCCAGAACAGAGTGAAGATTTTACCCTATTTTAAGATTATCATTTCTTTCCTCAGGGATTTCCTTGGCATTTTTAATTTTAGGGTCCTCTAAATCCTTCACCATAGGGGTCTGGGTAGCGGGGTTATTCTAAGCATTAGGATCCTTCTGATTATTTTGGCCACCTTCAATTTTTGTTTCCTGAGGGATATGCTTCTCACCATTAGACTCCTGGAGGATAGGGCTAGCAGGGGTATCCAGAACAATCTTTTCTGAGCCAGTGGAAACACTAATATGCTCATAATTCTTCAGCTCATCCAGAGACTTAGAAGGAGATGGCGCAGAGGGCTGAGAGGCTTTCTTAGTTTTAGGAGTCTTAGACAGAGACCCCGCAGACGACTTCCTCTTTTTAATCTAGGTAGGGATAGGGTCGGGAATATGATCTCTGGCATAATCAGCTATGAGGAGGATAAGCCCAACATGTAGGATAGGGGAGTTCTTCACTCTGTAGTCCGTAATGCTCTGGTTAAGTGACCAGAGGAGAAAGTAGGGGAAAGAGATACGAATCTCATGTCTGAAATGATTAACTAGGGAAAAATGATAGTTATAGACCCTAGAGAATCTACCCTCAAGAGTGAAGTATTCCATTATAACTTTAATAACAAAACCCCAAATTTTATCAATATTCTCCATGTCGACATAGTCTTTCTTACCTTTCACTAAAAGAGCCCTCTCCTCATCAGTGAATGGAAATTTCTTGTAGGCTCTGGTTCCCACTTTCACCTCTTTAGAATACTTCAGACCATCCAGCGGAAGACCTGTGATATTAGACAAGACCTCAAGGGTGAGGCTAAAAGACTTGCCTGCAATGTTAACCGTGCCCTTATCCCAGCCATCAGCGAAGGCTTTAGAAACCTCTGAATCAAAGCCATGAAGTCTCTTAAGGAAATGGTGAATATGACCTTTCTTCAAAATTGATTTGAATGGTTTAAGCTATGTTGATTTTCAATTATAACAAGATCGTATATTTCCCATGAAAAATTTAGGATTCCTGATTTTGAATACACACCCATTGGATTTTTTTATCCTTGTATAGGGTTGGGACTTAAAGTCCCGACCATATTTTTGATGCAAAATTTCCCTAAATTTGTGATTGCATCAACAGGATAATCACAATTTCCAATCATGATTCCATTCGTAACTTTTGGAATATGCAAAGTCCTTGAATGATCAGGATTTTTAGTTCTATTCACATCCAATTGTCTAGTTATATGTGCATTCATAGTTTTTTACCCTAACCTCATATTTCATTTCATATATTGAATAAAATCATAGGTTTAGAGACACGCCACATTTTTATTTACAAAATTACAAATGGTTTTCAGTGCAATCGGGGATTTTAGATTCTATTGCACTCATTGCATTGAAAGACATATATGTAGTCAAGGTTTTTACCCTTGAATGCACATCTTTCTACAGACTAATTTAGATCAATTGGTGGCTTTATTCCAATTACACATTCTTTCATTGATCTTCACACATGCAATTAGGGTTTTTACCCTTGACTACATATTATTTTACATGCAACTGTAAATGCAATTAGAGGTTTTACCTTTGACTGCACTTAAAATACATAGAGGTGAATGTGTAGTCGGGGTTTTTAACCCCAAAAATACCTAGAACTACACATGTTATACAATGTCTAATAGGAGCTAAAAACTCTAATTACACATGAAATCTTGAGTTTTTCCCTCATAATTGGAGATTTTTGTTCTATTTACACACATTATTACACTTTGCAACCTGTGTATATGAATTTCATACCTTCATGAAATTAGTTTGTTATCTAATCAATTCAACAAAAATTAACAATAATAAGCTAATTGAATTGAAATTACAACAATGAGCATCCCATGGCTCTCCATTTAGGAAAGAAAATAGTATTCTCTTAGCTCAAGCATCCATTAATGACAGTCCTAAAATGAGAATTGAAGTTATTTGATTATGATTATGCCTATTTAGCTCTAAAATACTCTAAAATGCTTCAAATATGATCACTAAATGCAAATTGAACTCAAAATGGAAGTTATGAACTCAAATAAAAATGCCTAAAGTGATGATGCTTAGTTCATGAATGTGTGTGATATGTTTTGCTCTCAAAATGACCTCTATTTAAAGGATTTCCCAAGGGTAGGGGGTAGAGTTGATTAAACCTTGGTTAGGGTTAGGTTGAGTTAATTGTCTCAAAGGTTAAGACAATTTAAATGGTTGTTTCAAAGAAGGGGACAAATTGAGTGGTCAAGATGCAACTCCAAGATGTGTGATGAAGGATCAATTTGAGCTTGATCCATGTGAGCTCATTCTTTGAATTCCCATTGGTTGAAATTAATTTTCCCATGTGATGGGTGAGAAATATTAGGAACTGATTAAATGGTTTAATTGAATTATTTTATCCATATGCACCACTGAATGGGTTACAATTAATTTGATTTTAACTATGCAATTAATTGATTAAAATTAATTGCACAATTATCTGATTTAATTAATCCAAAGGCTTTTGATAATTCAATTAATTTCTGATTTTTCTTGATTTTCTCACTTGATTTTTTATTTGATTTCTTGACTAATTTTAGATGTCTACAAATTCCCCTCTTTGAATCAATGTGGGAAGCGCATCAATTCAAGGAAATGTCTGATGTTTGATGTCCAATTTGATCTCGATGACTGATTTGTTGATGCAACTGACTTGATGAAAAAATACCTGACGTGATGCCCTGATGTGAAACTAATAACTTGATTAGGATGCCCCATTGATGATAACAAAATTTTGATGCCCAAGATTTGATTGATTGATCTCGCATCCTGATAATATCTTGCCCCCTCAAAAATGAAATCAAAATTGATGTGAAAAGATTTTGATAAATGATGAGCAATTGGTCATTTATGATTTGATTTATGATAGTCAACATCTGAAAAAGGTGCCTCGGTGATTAATTTTCAACCTTTTGATTAGGTTAAGGTCAAATATACCCTTTATTAGGTCAAAAAAGGTATAAAAGGGGGTGAAAATGTTATTTTTACATATCATTTTCACTTTTTACCTCCACTTTTTCTCTGAGAGACCAGAAGACTGATAGTGATGGTTGTGCCAATTTGGAAGCATAGGTTTGAGTGAGGGCATATATTCCAGCGTCCTATAAATTATAGACCTTCAGTAAGTACTCAAACCCTCTTTGATTGATCAATTTGAAATTTTACCTCTCTTTTGTAAGATTTAAATGTATTATTAGATTAGGTTTTAGATTTTCTTTCAAAGTAGTGGGTACAATAGTTAAAGTAGCGCGTACACTAATCAAGTAACACATTCATAGATCAAAGTAGCATGTAGGATAGAGAGAAATAGTGCTTCTAAATACATTTCCCAAAATATTTTTAGCGCGTATGATAGGTTAAGTAGTGCGTAGGAAATCCTAGATGAGAAACCCAATTCTTCTAGCATGTAGGATAGCTAAAGTAGTGCCTAGAAGAAGAACTAAAATGTACATCTTGATGTGATGATTTTGAAGAATGAAATAGAATGTTGCATGTTTTAACTAGTGTGTAGATAAATAATGCGTACACCCACATGAAATGACGTGTAGCCTGATTTGAAAAATGAAATCCTGATTTGATCATCCACTGATTTGATTGAAAGTATGATTGATTGATTGCTTGATTAGGCCTGATATGTAATGAAAATAAGTGCTTGTGATGTTAGTTCCAATAGTTTGATGAATTTTTGTGATGTCAATCTTGATAGGTGGATAGGATAACTAAAGCTTTTTCCCTTCTCACAATATAGAGTTAGGAAAAATTTGATGTGCTCAAGAAGAGTGATAGGATGATATAATAACTTGATTGACTTGTGATAATCCATAAAAATGATGATATTAATATGATTCCCCTTGATTGCAACATAGGTTGGATTCCAAAATTTATATATCTGGCGATTACCTCCATGCCCTTTAGACATGTTAGACCAACTAATTTCTCATGAGCAATGAGTTATAGGTCACTGTGGTTTATCCTTTTTAGTAGATATGCCTCAATTCCATGTGAACTAAGGTTTTCTTATAGCTATGGCAGAGAGATGGCACTCTGACCATAATACCTTAATGTTTCCTTTAGGTGAGATGATGATCACACCAGAGGATGTGTACAGATTGCTACAAATTCCCACTTGAGAAAAGATAGTATACTATGATCAGGTCTATGATAATGCAACATGCAAACGAATGTTCTCAAATCCTACCATTGGTGATGAGAGCATACCGTGGGCACAGTTTATCTCATTTCCCATTCTTCCTATAGTCCTAGGCTCTCTGATTGGTGGTTTCCTTCTTTCTGACTGACAAGGTCATGAATTTTCCTTTGGTTGGGTTTTCTTTTTGGAAGACATGATCGCAAATCCGCGACACTTTAATTGGGGCTCCTATGTATTTTTGCAGTTGTATCATGAGTTACACCATGTGGTGTACAAATGTGGTGTTGCACTATCAGCGAGTGCATTAGTTTTATAGCTCTATACATGGGAGCATATTCCAGTCACATGGTCGATCACTGCTAGGTACATAGATTCAGGATGGCCTTATGACTATTTGTATGAGGGTATAATTGTCTAGCCTCATTTGGGAAATCTAGAGTTTTGGCGAAGGATGCTATAGATATTGATCAGGTCATTTTTTTACCTTACATGGGATGCAAAGCATGGCATGAGGATGATGTAGAGTTATCGTATATGTTTATACCTCATTGGATGATATGTCAATCTCCATTGATTATTGAGCGATTCTAATTTTATAGAGTATTGAGGCAGTACACTCAGACACGGGATCTCCCACAGGAATTAGCTTTGTATGCTTAGGTTCAGGTAGAGAGATTGATGTGGGGTCCACAAGTAAATTACATATATGCCTATGATGAGATATATTGGATTAGTCACATGATTTGGGACATGTTAGATCATATAGTTGATGCAGCGATGACCACATATTATACTCAGTGGTTTTGTCAGCATAGATACCCTAGATTTATAGACCCAACAGAGCCTGTACTTGACATTGATGATCCCTTAGATGATGATGGAGCTAGAAGTGGTGGGAGAGGTTGTGGCAGAGCATAGAGATAGAGGGTCCTTAGGAGAGGTGGTGGTGGAGATGGTAGGAGAGGTGGAGGAGGAGTGAGAGTGAGAAGCAGAGGGGTGGGCGACATGGTTCAGATGAGAGGTGGCTAGGTATAGATGAGGGCTGGTCAGGTTGGTGGTAGGATTCCTCCAGTTCCCTTGGTAGTTTGGGGACAAAGATGAAAAAGAGTAGCTAGACAAGATTAATTATCCCATGCTAGATAGATGCATCAAGCTCCAGTGATTCCGGTGATTTTGATAGTACTACAGGTTTTGATTTTTCCATAGGTTCCCATTGTTCCATAAGTTCATATTGCTCACAGGCTACACAGGCTATGGTCACACTTACGTAGGATGTCAGGACTCTATAGGTTGGGATGAAAACTATGAGTAGTTGGATTGATCAAGTTGCTACCATAATGTAGAGATTCATGACTATGATGGCACAGAGGCCTAGTATTATAGGTACTAGTCAGATGCCTCAAACAGATCATGGTAGTTTAACAGGTAGAGGTATAGATAACATAGGTGGTCCAGATGGTACAGGTGATGCAGGTGGAACATGTGGCACTAATGGGAAAAATGGTGCATGTGGTGCCCCAAGTTGATTATGAGTCTCCCTCTTATTTTTATGTACCATGATGTACTTTGATCAAGATTATTGATGTTCTTTGATTTTTGTATCTTGGTATACATTGATATACATGATGTTGGACATTTGATTACTACTTTATGATAGACACTCTTGCTCTTGATTCCATATTCTCTTTATGATGTCATTATATGCTTGGAATTTATGTTTTGATGTTTTTATGGATGCATTGATATATGATCATGCACTTACTTTTATATGTTGTGGATGAGTTGTCTTATGTACAAATATACTTAGATGGATGCACATGTACGAGAAAAATGATTTTATTTAATGATGCTTATGCAATGGTATGGAATGGAAATAGATGAGGAAATGCATTTATTTTTGTTCTTTTCTTATGCATATATATCTTAATGAAATGAACCTAAATGGATGAAATGATTGTTGAATAATGCTTAATGATTTATGCAATAACTTTAAATAGATAATAAATATGGAGTAATGCTTAATGATTAATTCTATGCAATATTTTTGATTAAAGTCCAACATATTCAATCTAAAAGAGAAATTTTCTTTTTGATGATATCAACCCTTTTGAATCCTCTTTCCCTAACCCCAGGAAATAATTTTATACAAAACTAACTCCTAACATGAATGCAACTAACCTTCATTATTGCAAAGAATGCAATGATTAAATTTTGCATCATCAATATTTTTGTGGTACTTCTAGCACGTACAACCACCACTGGTGAGTTTGAAAAACCATGATGATATGAATACTACTATCCTCAAATTTCAACCATGAATCTGGTATAAATCTCACTGGTTCAACCATGGGAGTATGAATACCACTTTCGTCAGATTTAATGTTGCAAGTTGATGTTGGCATTAAGATATGGAAGATCTAAATGACCAAGGTATCCTTTTTCATATACAGGCAGAGATTGAATCCCGTAATATGTAGAATGTCCTTGATGACTCTTTGATGGTCATGTCCTTAGACAAAATCACATACTTCAAAGAAGCAATCTTAAAATATTCACAAAGAAATCAAGAAAAAGATGGCATGCTTTCATCACAGCCAATCTAGTCGAAACATCATTGGTTAATTAAAAAGAACATGACTCAAGAAAACTCAAAAAATTAATGTTGTTTTTGTATCCATATTTCAAATAAAACTTCATCCATTTTGATCTTTTTAGGTTTCTTTTATTTTAATCCTGATAATAATAAGTCAATGAAGGTCAAGGATCATGATGTATCAAAATCAGATGGGAAATTGAACAATGATGTAAATCAAAGGTTCAAGTGTCTATCTATTGTGGTTTGATGCATTGATTCATTTGAATTGGTGCCTGTGTTGGTGATATATGTTGATTTTGATTAATGCCCCTAGTTGAAAAGAAATGCATTAGGCTTGGGAAAACTTCCAAAATATGAAAAAATCTCAGTTTATGCAAGATACAGCTTAGAGACTTTATTACATGACTTATGCACAAATGATGGATGCAAGGATATGTACAATGAATGGAGGAAATATGCACATGGACCATGCAACTAGGCAGAACCTAAGGGTCAAATGGCACCTATTTACCAATTTTTCACCACTTGAGCTTATTGCTCTTTTTCTCTCTTTTTTTGCTAGCAATGTGCCTATTGATAGGTTTTCACCAAGGCACTTTTTATCTTTTTTGATTTTTTTGATTTTTTATTTATTTACTACCAAGGCACCTGTTTGCTAGGTTTTCACCAAGATAATAATTTTTTCAAGATCCATATTTGAATGTTTTTTTTTTCTTCATGCTCAATTTTCCTTTCTCTTTTCTCAAGATTATTCCCAATGTTTTTGAATTTCTTCAAGATCTTTTTTCCACTATTTTTGAATTATTTTAGGATCTCTTTTCACTGTTTTTGGATTATTTTATGATCTCTTTTCACTATTTTTGAATTATTTCAGAATCTCTTTTCACTATTTTTGAATTATTTCATGATCTATGTTCACTATACAAGGAATAATTCTTTCCTCTCATATGATACTTTCTCATCTTATAATCTTCCATATGCCTCTTAAGTACAGAACCTTTTCAAGTGGGTGCTGTTAATAGGTTCTTGTAACTCATCTCCCTCACAATCAGCCAATTTGTATGTTCCTGTGCCAAAAGAAGAAGTAATGATAAATGGTCCTAACCAGTTTGCTTCCCACTTTCCTTTCTTCTCTCTTTCCACTTGGTTCTTAGGATTTTTTCTCATGAATAAATCATGAACTTGAAATTCTCTAGGCTTTATCTTATTGTTGTGATTCCTTGACATTCTATTTTGGTACATCTTGAGATGTTCATATGCATGAGTTTGATGTTCTTATAGAAACTCCAATTGTTGAAGCCTAGCAACCCTATAATCTTCTTTTGCTATCAAACCGTGTAGAGAGACTCTCAAGGATGGGATCTCAAATTCTAAAGGCAATACAATTTCTGCCCCATAAACCAATGAAAATGGTGTTTCTCTTTTTGTTTTCCTTATGCTGGTCCTATATGCCCACAATGTTAGATTCAATTGTACATGCCAATTTCTTCTTGAATTCTCAACTATCCTTTTCAAAATTGTGAGGTTCTTGTTTTTTGTCTCTTCTTGTCCATTCCCTTGAGGATAATAAATGGAGGAAGAATGATGTATAATATGGAACTTGTCACATATGTCATCCACATCTTTGTTTTTGAATTTCTTTCCATTATCAGTGATTATAGCATGAGAAATGTCATATCTACAAATGATGTGATTTAGGACAAACATTGAGATTTGTCTACCCATTGCCTTTGTCAAAGGAACAACTTCTACCCATTTAGTGAAGTATTATGTTGAAGTTATGATGTATTTATGACCATTAGATGAAGGTGGATAAATCGTCCCTATTAAATTGGGAAGGTGTAGTCATCGGGTGTAAATATTGTGTTGGCTCATGAATCATGTTTCCATGGTATTGACATTTCTGACATATCTTGACAAAGTGACAAGCATCATTATCTAGAGTTGGCCAAAAGCATCCCGTGTGAAGGATTTTCTTAACTAAATTTAACTCACTAGAATGAGACCCATAGACCCCCTTGTGAACCTCTCATAAAGCTAATTTTGATTCCTCATCCTCTAGACACCTAAGAAGAATTTCGTCAAGACTCGTGTGATACAATGTGTCAGAAAGGATGGTATAACAGGAATCTTGGAGTATAAAGTGTCTCTTTTGATTGTGGGTTTGGTCCAAGGGTAAAGTTTGGTGTTGTAGGTAAGTGAAAATAGGTCCATACTAGGGTGAGTCATGTCCAAGTAACATGCATATTATTTTGGAATCAAGAAGGTCAAATTCCAGTTTCATCAACTCTACCACCAAGAATTCATATCTAGCATGTTGTTTTGGAATTTGAAGAAGAGAGGCTAAGGCCACCATGGCATCTTCTGCTCTATTTTTGTCCCTTAGGATTCGCTCAAAATTTATCAAAGAAAAGTATTTTTCCAATCATCTATCATCCTCTTATAAGGCATCAACTTCTCATCCTTTATTTGGTAATCATCATTAATCTAGTTTATGACTAGTTGATAATCCCCATACACTTGCAATTCTATCACTTTCCATTATAAAGCCATTTTTATGTCTATGACTAGGGCTTCATATTATGAAATGTTGTTGGTGCATGGAAAAATAAGTTTCTACGACTTTGGAATTGTGTAACCTTGAATGGTAATCAAAATAATTCCTGCCCCCAATCCATGTTGGGTGTAAGATCCATCAAAATAGAGTTTCCATGTTTTTGCCTCCACATTAATTATTTCTAAATCTGGAAATTCCACTTGAATAGCATGATTATCAACTAGAGGAGACTCTGCCAATTGGTATGTTATCACTTATAATTTGATAGCTTTTCTATCCACATATTTTATATCAAACCCACTCAAAACCATCACCCATTTGACCAATCTTCCTATGAGAATTATTTTTCTAAGTAGATACTTTAAAGGATCAATTTTAGCAATAAGCCTAACTTTGTGCACTAACATATAATGATTTATCTTTTGGTAAGAAAAAAATACCATGAGGCAAGCTCGTTCAATGAATCTATAGTTGATTTTATATTTGAACAAAGTTCTGCTAAGATAATAGATTGCATTTTATTTTCCTTCTTTATCTTCTTGAGCCAATAATACTCCTAAAGAGCAATCTGTTGTTGAAATGTACAAGAGTAAAGGATTTACTTTGATATGTGGATTGAGTATAGGTGGATTCACCAAATATGAATTCAATTGGGAAAAAGCTTCCTCACATTGTGCATCCCATTTTAAAACTATGTCTTTATGTAAAATTCTGGTGAAAGAATAGCATTTTTACGCTAATTAATATATAAATATTCTTACAGATTGCAAAATTCCTTGCAATGATCACATTTGTCTTATGTTCTTTGGTGCATCCACTTCCATGATAGCTTGCACTTTCTCAGGATCAACTTCTATTCCCTTTGCTGATACTATGTAACCCAATAACTTTCCTGATTGCACCCCAAAGCACACTTCTTAGGATTTAACCTAACTTTGAATTGTTCCAACCTTGTGAAGATCTTTTCCAAGATAGGTAGATGATCCTTCCTTTCATGTGATTTATCTAAGATATCATCCACATAGTCTTCAAGAAATGTATGCATCATATCATGAAAATTTGTGGTCATTGCCCTTTGATAAGTAGCTCCAACATTTTTAAGGCCGAAGGGCATGATGTTCCAACAAAATGTACCCCAAGGACATGTGAAGGCTGTTTTATCTTTATCCTCTAGTGCTATCTTAATTTGGTTATATCTGCTAAATTCATCCATAAGGGAAAATATAGAGTGTCCTGTCGTCAAATCTAATAAAGCATCAATATTAGGTAATGGAAAGTCATCATTTGGGCATGCCAAGTTGAGATGTCAGAAATCTATGCATTATCTAATTGATTTATCATGATTTGAAACTATCACAATATTGGATATCCATTTGGCATAAGCTATAGCCCTTATGAACCCCAATTTTAACATATTTTCCAATTCTGCTTTCACTAGCAAGACTATATGGGGATGCATCTTTCTTAACTTTTGTTTCACCTAATTAAATTATGGTCTTAGATTGAGGTGATGCATAATGAAACTTGGATCTAACCCTACCATATCTGAATAAGACCATGTGAAGTTAACTTGAGTTTCTTTGAAATTTTTGATGGAATCTTCCCTTTCTATTGGAGTTAATGAAACTGAAAGATGTATGAATCTTGGTTCTAAATCGGTTCTAATATTAACCTTCTCTGTTGGTTAAATAAAGATAGGAGATCTTTCTTCATCATGCTCAAGAAAGGTGTCCACTCTCTCTTCCTTAGGTGCCACAGTTGGGTTTTCACCTTCAGAAACATCCTTTATTTTTAATTTTTTTTTGGTCTAGCACTGCCACATTGTGGTTTTCACCACTAGACCACTTCATTTTTTTTCTTTCTTTTCTCCTTTTCTATTTCTTTTGGATTGAGATATTTTCCCTTTTCTTCCACTTCAATTCTTTGATCAAATTCTTTGGTGAAAGAAGGTTCAACTATATTTAGGTATAAGGCCACAGAATTGTCATTAGAAAAAGAGAGTATGTCATTTGGCTTAGCTAGGACCCAATCAATTAGTTTAGGATGGATAAGAGATAAAGATTCATTAGGTAAATTTGTATCCATTAGTTTTAAGTATGTGACTTAGTTAGATGGTTCATACATTGTATCACTCAAATTTATGACATGGGCTTGTTGAATGTGTTCCATAGAACTTGGATCAAAATTGCCCTCACTTGAGTCCTCTCAAATTTCTAATGGATAAAAAGCTTGAGGATTAAACCTAATATTTGAATATCCTAACCATGAAGGCACCCATGGTTCACCCACCCAAGGATTTCCATGTGATTCTTGTCTTAAATCTGATTCTTGATAATTATTTTCCCTTGATTAGAACTTGAGGCTTGATCAACACTTGGTTGTTTGCTTGCATTAGATGTAGGAGCATAAGTATGAATTACATCCACCTCCTTATCACAAAATAATCCTTGGATAAGGATTCCCATTCATATTTACCATATTCATCTTCACTTTCCAAATATACCATGTGGATGTGTTCATAAGAGTCTTTGAAGTTGTTTGAACCACTCCCTTGTTCTTGGTACCCTATTCGTAATTTTTCATTTTTATATCTCCAAGGAGGTTGTATGGGTTCTAGCAATCCTTTATTTCTTATTCCCAAAGGTCCTCTTCCTTTATATCCCATTTTTTGCATGATTTGAAAACCTTTTCCATATTGATGTGTTTGGATACACACATTTTTGACCCTTTCTATATGGGAACTTGAAGTCTCCTCATCTTTGTACAACCATTTTAAAACCTCATTATCCTCTTCTTCCTTTGGTGAGTTGTCACTTGATCTTAAAAAATGAGCATTATATTTTTTATTTGAATGAGCATTAGTTGGCCTCCCATGTGATTTTGGAGAAGGAGGTAAGTCAAACAAGGACACATAATATTCTTTAGCACCTTTTTGATTGATTTTGCATTGTTTCTCAAATTTATTCATCAACTTATCCATTTTTTGATAATGTGTTTCTTGAACTCTTTCATTTTAAACTATAGAGGGGTTCAAATATCCCTCCTCTTGATTTTAAATACTTAACATATCACTCTTGTTACTTTCATCTACAAAGATGTTTTGAAATCTATCCACATCTAGGTTGTTAGGAATGATAGTCTCCACAAGAGCCTTTTCTAAGATATTTTTTTATGATTTGGTGAGAGTTTTAACAACTCAAGGATTTAAATTTGGGCTGGAGTCTTTTGCAATTGATCCACAATATTTTATTACCTTTGAGAAGAAAAGGGTTGATTAGGACCAATAGTCTTAGGGGTAGTTCCTTGTAAGATTATCTTTGATTCTTTCCCCCTAGTAACAACATTAGAGATTTCCTTTAATGGTTGATATTTTAATACAATAACATTGATAGTATTCTGATATCCTAAAAAGTAATTGATTACATTATCATAGCTATGTGCAAAATTAAATTTTTTATTTCCTCCTTTGTTATTTTGATTACTATTTGAAGATTCCCCTTTCTCATGATTGAAGAAAGGAGTTTTGAAAGCCACATGATCTTCATTGTTTTGAGGTCCTTCCTCCTTGATGATCCCATTATCTATAAAATCTTGCACCTCATGCTTTAATCTCATGCATTCATTGGTCTTGTGCCCTTTGTTTCGATGATACTCACAAATATGAGCATCGTTCCACCATGAGGGTTTACTTGTAGCTCATAAGGCCTTGAATCTGGTAGGAAAATGATCTTGTTAGAAATGAGGGTCCTTAAAGCATTCTCAAGTGGTTCACCCAAGGGTGTGAACTTCCTTCTTGGTGATGGGCTAAAGAATGGTTTGGGTTTGTTAGCCTCTTTCTTTTTTTTGGAAGTTGTTGTTGTTATTGAATGGAACCTTTGTTGATTGATTTACATTATTTTCTTGATTATAAGATCTTGTGAGATTGAAAGGAGTGGCTTTTAACTTGTTTTACTCAACAGTTCCATCATTGACAAGGCCCTTTTTGGTATTCTTGAGCCAAAAGTGATTAATATTATTTAAATCCCGATCATTGTTTTTGGAATTATTGTGGTTATTAGGAAAATTATTATTTTCCTTAAAAATATTGATCTCTCCACTCTTCACCTACACTTCCTCTATGGTGATTCCATTCTCGATGATCTTCTCAAAAGTAGGTGGGCATTGGATTTGTAATTGATAGTTCATGATTGTGTTCAAACTATTTAGGAAGATATTCATTTTCTCTTTTTTGGGCATACTTCTAGGATATCGATTAAATACTATCCTCCACCTTTTCAAGAAGACTAGAAATGCCTCTCCCTCATTTTTTTTAGTAATTCATAAATTGATCATTGTGACCTCATGTTTGATATTGTATAAGTAATGAATTACAAACTTTGAGGCTAACACTTCAAATGTTTTCACGTCTGAGTGTAGTTTTAAGAACCATTCCATCATGGGTCCTCCAAGGCTTCTTGGAAATAGTTGCATTAAATAAGTGGTATCATGCATAGAATCCAAGCTTAATGCACAAAATTCTCTCAAATGATCTTTTGGGGTGGATCCTCCCATGTATTTTTCATATTTAGGAAAGACCGCATTTGGAGGAAATGGTACCATAATTAGGGTCTTATCAAAAGAGAATGAGCATATAGCCTCAATGGAGAAAGGTTTTGGAGCCGCCATTTTCTTCATGTTGTCCAATTGTATTTGAAAAACTTTGATTTGTTTATTCATATTCACAATCTGATTTTTATCCTCCTCCTTCTTCTTTAGGGTGGTGATATCGTAATCATGGGGGAGTTTTACCCCTACTTGGGCTAGGTCAAAGAAATAATTCTCCCTATCTCTCTCTATAATTTTCTCGATTATTTTCATAAATAACATAATTTGAGTCACTTTATTCACTCTCTCTTTGGTGGCCTCCTCATCTTGAGGATCCTTGTTCCCTCCATTATTCATGTCAACACATCCATTGTTAGATTCATTTCCCCCCCATTGTTTCCATTGTTGTTTGCATCCTTATTTCCACCATTTTTGTTATTATTGGTGTGATTATTGAAATTATTAATAAGGTCAGGATCCATGCATCCAAAGGGAAAATCTATTTTTTTAGTTTCCCCTTCCTTTTCAGTTTCAAATGATAGTAGTGAGGAAGATAGGGTTTCACTTGGAAAGGGTAGTTCTTTCCTAAGGTAATTTCTATTTTCTTGTAAGGTTGACTTGATATAGTTAGATCTTGTAAAAGTAGGCATTAGCATGGAACAAATAACCTAGGTTGATTAATCAACTTAGCACTAAGAAGGTTAGGCAAAATCATTTCTTGATTAAAGGTAGACATAGAAGAAATTTTAGATGGTAAGGAGTTGACAAAGGAGGGGGTTTTAGGTTGAATTTTTCCATGAGTTTCTCATGAGTCTCAAAGATTTTTTACAATTATAGCTTTTTCTTGTATAACCTTTGTTAAGAATCAATGCTTGACTCTATGATTCCCAAGAATTGAATCAAAAAAGGAAAAGTCTAATTGATGAGGATTTAATCCTCCTTCTTTGATCTCAACAGACTCAAGCAGGTGTACCTTTTATAATTTACTAATTCTCAGTAAACTTGATAGTGGATTGAGGATTTGCACTAATTTTCTCTTTCCTTTTACTGCAACAACTGATAACACATTCTACAGATGAATATGACCACTCTTATGTAGATATTTGAAATCTAGACCATGAACTTAGCAAGGGAAAATATCAGTGAAATAAGGATTCTCATCCTTCTTCTATTCGAGTTAAAAACTCAGGTAGACTGACCTGATGATTCACTATCCAAGGAATCAAAAAAATTACTTGTATTCTTCAATACAAATGATAAACATCTATGTTCTTTAAACATAAATATAAAGGATTGTTTAGATTTAAGGTTGATGATGATAACTACTAATCAAAATCTAGACCAGTGCCTAATCACTCTACATAGTACCACCTTCTATTAGTTGCAACTGTGACCCAACTTCTTGTTGCTTTCTCCATATTAGGAAGTTCTTGAACTCATCAATTTTGATGAATGCATCATCACTCAAAAATTCTTTCGGATAGAGTTCCCTTTCATCCTGGCACGATTGGAGGGGTAATTCCACCTCTTCTTGGATATCCTTTTCCTTTTTCTTGACCTCTCTGATTGTCTTCCTCAATTGGTGGTGATATTGACTATCACCAGTGATAAGGGCACTCACTCTATCTTTCTTCTTCCCCTATGTCTCTTCTTGAGAGAGATTCCCTTGTTCTATTCTTTGTTGTTTCCTTGGGGGCTCACTTGTTACTTCATTTTCAGGAGCCTATGTGTCATGAGCCTCTATGTTTTTCTCTACACCAAGTGACACATCTATTTTAGGTGGACTGTACCTTTGATACCCTGCTTCATTTTCCTCTTCATACTTAGAAGATGAATGCTTTTTAGGGCCTCTCTATTTCTCCTCAATATAAATCTCTAGTTGGTTATACAAATTATGATACATTTATATCATCTTTTTAATTCTTATCAAATTAGGCGATCTTGGGAAAAAACCTCCAAAAGGAATCCATACCTTTTTCATCTCCTTTTCCAAATAAATCAGGTCCTCATATTTTGCAGCTATTCTTGCTGCATCTTCATCCTCTAGGACATTCCTAATAACATCCTCTTCAACACACTCTTCATGTTCCTTTGTGGCAGCGACGCTTGTGGTTAATAGTTTCTTAGCACTTTTGATGAAGCCCTCATGATCTACATATTTGTACAAGGCGATGCTCATCTTGCACTTCCCTAACCACTTGTTCACTGCATCCATGGCCCTTTTCCCAATACTAAAATCTACAACCATGAACTACCTGGGTGTAAATGTGCCTTTGCTGTGGGGAGCAAAGTGCTCTTTATCTATCCACATCAATTGCCAAATAAAATCCATCAAGGCAACCCTTGGAGGCACATACTTTGGAAGTATGTGTGGAGATTGAGAATATCCATAAACCCTAATCAAGGTATAGGTATTTTCATAATAGAAATCCCCCCAATTGTGGTCTCTTGGCCACTTGTCTACATATTCACATGGTCTTAGGAGTCTAAGCACCTTGACTATCAACCTAGTTACATTAAGACCCAACAAGTCTAAAATTGGATGTACAACCCAATTCTGAAAACCACTGTATTCATTTTCATTGGAAGTGTAATTCCAAACCCTAATCTAGAATTGTACAGGATTTGGATGGCCTTGGAACTGCATCTTGGGTCTCAAATTCTCAGTATCCATACTTTCTATGATGAAAAATAGAATCAAATGCATTAGGATTGAATAATACACGAAATTGGGGTTGGTCTTCTTCTGAATTCTTATGAGTCCCTCATGCATTCTATCAATGACATATTGAATGTAGTCAAAGTCAGTGTTGATGTGGGAATTATGGATATCCAAGATAATCATCAGTAGATCTCCAGGCATCTTCTCAATGTTCTCATCAATCCCTAGTACTCTACACAGCCTATAAGCTATATACTTCATGTAGAAGCTTAGATATTTGAATTCATATGGTGCACCTTTAGAGGAAGGCATGGGGTTTATGTAATTTATATTTGACCTAGGTACATGAAATTGGATCAAATTCTTCACCACATTGACCTCTCTGGTATACTTTTTCTTTAATTTTGTCAAGTAAATATCTGTAGTAGAGGCATGGTATATACCAAAGGCTTTCATAAAAGAAGCCCTATCCAAGGTGACTAGGGCTTTCTCATCACCTTTTCTGATACTTTTAGAAACATGATCATATTTTCTAGCCAATTCTAATAATAGGTATGTTGTTGGAGATTTTCCTTTATGCGAATAGTTGACTGTATGTTTGTCATTGATGACAACATATAGTATACAGTAGTGAACTATATTCACTTTTCTGAATGTATACATAGAAGCCTTGTGCAGTTTTTTTTATGTTTCAAACATAGTTACTATACCATGTACATACACACAGATTCAGATGTTCAGTAACAGTTGAGTTTTGTTACTCTGTTTACCAGACACAGTTTCAAAAGATTGTTTTCAGAAAGCCGATAGTAATTTTATTGATTCTTCAATTGTGTTTATCTATGGGATATGCGTGTTTAGATTCATGTTTAGTTATGAGTCAAAGAAAATTAACCAAAGGCACTAATCATGTTTCATCTGAAGCATGACGTTTGGGTAATTTTGGTGGAGCCAACTACATGAAGCGATGCATCTCCTCACTTTGAGTTGCGCGGTTCTAATTATGTTGTGTTCTTGGTATGGCCAAGTAAAGAAGCATTAAATGGATTCATAAATCTAACAAAGATCATAAATTTTGGAGAAGATACTTATAATAGCTCATTTGAAGATCACCAAGTGTGAGTGAGAAACAAAGACATAGAAAAAGGACAGAATAGAATGCTGATTGTTTTGGGACAGTAAAGCCATTTCATTCACCAGTTAGAGATATATGTGAAGAAGTAGAGAGTGTATACAATTCATTGGAACTAATGAAGACAACAGATCTACTCAAACAATTCATTATCAGATATAGTGTATATCTATTTTACTGAAGGTTGTAGCCTTCATCATATTAGTAGTGAGCTTTTGGACAGTGAGTCCTCACCCCTAACAGGGTTATTTGTAAAAGAATCCTAATAGGGTTTGACCCTTAACCAGGTCACTATACTTATTGAATTGTAAAGAACAACTCCTAACAGGGTTGTAAGATATTCTAACATGGATTATTATACTCAAGTACAGTTCTTTGTGGGTGTTAATTCCCACCAGGGTTTTTACCTAGTTTGGTTTCCCTGTAACCAAAATTGTGGTGTTCTATTTTGTGTTATCTTAAATGTGTATGTGCTTAATGATATTCAGTAATTAATTGGAGAAAAGAATTAAACATGTTGATAACTGATTCATGCCCCCCTCTTAGTTATCTCTTGGGACTATTCCAAAAATTGGTATCAGAGCCAAGTTCCTTGGAGAGAAAGCCTAACATCTTAAGGTATATCAAATGGCGTACTTCAGGAAAGAGAGTCCTATGTTTGATGGAGAGAATTATCTTGACTGGAAGAAAAAAATGATAACACATCTTCAGTGCATTGGTTTTGAGATTTATGAGATTACTAGTCATGAAATTGATGTTCCCACCTTGAAAGACCTTGCAGAAGAAGACTCTACTAATAAACAAAAGGAAGTATTCACCCAAAATGCAATTGTCAAAGAAGCCCTAATCAGTGCCCTATCTGACAGTAAATTTTATGAGATCAAGAAGGTAGACAAATCATATTCAATTTGGAAATACCTAGAAGACATGTTTGAAGGAGACATCCAAGCCAAGAATGCATGCAAAAAGACATGGAAGAAAACATACAACAATTTAGAGATGCTACCGGAAGAAAACATCAGAGCTTACAATCAGAGGATTAATGAAGCGGTCTCAGGAATCGGGAACAATGGTGGAGAAATTTCAGAGGATGATATAATGGACAAATTAATGACCACATTGACAGTAGATTATGAAAGCAAAATAAACATCTTGGATGAAACCATGCAATTATCAAAGGACTTCAAATGAGAAACCTTGATTAGCAAAATATCAGCATTTGAGATATCAAGATTGAAGACAGAACCTAAAATAGAAACATCTTTCAAAGCCTCAGTCCATGGAAAGAAATCCTTGAACACCTCTAGTAATAATGAGAAAGAAGAAGTTGATATCAAACTAGAAGAAATCATTGCTATGATTGCTAAGAAAGAAAGGAAAGGTAAAGGAAAATATGAAGGACATCTGCCATTCAAATGTTTCTCATGCAACAAAGTTGGCCACTTTGCATCTAAGTGTCCTACAAGAGTCAAGAAGTACAGATCAAATTACAAACCCAAATATACTAAGGAATGCTATCATGCTGAAGATGGTGTAACTGATGATGATTCAGGAGAAGATGAAATTGGATTTGTTGCAATTAAAGATAATGAAAAAATGATTGATAAAATAGAAATTGAAGATGAAAATAAAGCACAAGAATTGGATTTAGTTTCACAAGATGACATCATAACAGAATGGATCTTAGACAGTGGGTGTTCACATCATATGACAAGTGAAAAAGATAGATTTGTACATCTGACAAGTACAAAGGTGGCATGGTCATATTTGGAGGTAACACTCCCAAACCTATCATAGATAGAGGATTTATCCTCTTATATGGAAAGAACAAGACAGATGATGTTCTATATGTTGATGGTTTGCATCATAACTTACTAAGTGTTGGACAGTTGTTAGATAAGGGATATCAATTGGAATTCAAAAATAATAGATGCATTATTAACAAAAAAGAAGGAAACATGATTGCATCAGGCTCAAAGACCAAAGGTAATGTTTATCATCTTAGCTCTGAAGTAAGTTGTTTTGTTGCAAAAGTGGATGACAATTGGCTTTGGCACAAAAGACTTTGTCATATCAATTTTGAAAATATAGTGAAGATGAGTAATGTAAAAGTAGTAAGAGACCTTCCTAGTATTGCAAGACCAGTTGATACTATGTGCAGGGAATGTGTGATGGGAAAGCATGTGAGGACCTCATTCAGAAGCAAGTAGAACTCTGCAAAGAACAAATTAGATCTAATACATACAAACTTATGTGGACCATTTCAAACAAGATCATACTATGGTGAAAGGTATTTAATTTTGTTTGTTGATGATTTATCCAGGATGATGTGGGTTGCGTTCTTAAAAGACAAATCTGAAGCTTTTGAGAAGTTCAAAATATTCAAAGCTAAAGTTGAAAATGAGTCTAGATTAAAGATAAAGTGTCTGAGATCTGATAGAGGGGGAGAATTTACCTCTGAAAAGTTTATTGAGTACTGCGAAGAACATGGGATCAAAAGACAACTGAGTGCACCCAGAACCCCTCAACAAAATGGAATTGTAGAAAGGAGGAACAAGATAATACTTGACACAACACACACTATCATGATTGAAGGAAAATTTGTACACACCTATTGGAGAGATGCAGTCAATACAATAGTCTATACTATAAACAAAATTCAACTAAGACCAGGTGTAGACAAAACACCTTATGAACTTTGGTTTGGTAATGTACCTATAGTAAAATACTTCAGAATCTTTGGAAGCAACTACTACATCAAGAGAGATGATGGTGTTGGCAAATTTGATGCTAGAAGTGATGAAGGTATTTTTCTTGGTTACTCTACTAAGAGAAAAGCTTACAGATGTTTCAATTTAAGGTTGAATAAAATCATTGAGAGTGCACATGTGAAGATTGATGAGAAGTTCATGATTCAAGAGAGATATTATGAATATGCACCTATGATTGAAGATGAACCCAGACCTATCAATAAAGATATAGTTATTGAAGAAATGTTTGACTGTATTGATGTATCATGCAATAACCCTGAAATAAGTCAAGAAGAATCACAGATTACAAATCAGAGTGTCACGCCTAAAATCTCAAAATACAAATCTAAATACCACTCTAAAGAAGATATCATTGGAGATCAGAGTAGTAAAGTCTTGACAAGATCCAAAGCAAAAGGTTCAACTATTGATGAAGAGGTATTCTTACTTTCACAGATTGAACCCTTAAGTGTTGAAGATGCGTGCAATGATTCAGATTGGCAAAGTGCAATGCAACAAGAATTAGATAAAACAATGAAGAATGACACATGGGAATTGGTCCCTAGACCTTGTGAGAAGAACGTGATTGTAACTAAGTGGATAATCAGAAACAAAATGAATGAAGATGGGACAGTGATAAGAAATAAAGCAAGATTGGTATGTAAAGGATATGTGCAAAGAGAAGGAAATGACTATTCTGATACATTTTCCCCTGTGAGCAGACTGGAAGCTATAAAGTTATTTTTAGCCTATGCAACATTCAAGAACTTCAAAGTATATCAGATGGAAGTCAAGTCAGCTTTCCTGAATGGTGACTTGAAGGAAGAAGTATACATAGAGCCTGAAAGATTCAAACTTTCAGACAAACCAGACATGGTATGTAGACTAAAAAAAGCCCTCTATGGACTTAAAAAGGCCCCAAGAGCATGATATGAGAGACTTGATGGCTACTTAACAAATATTGGATTCTAAAAGGGAGCAGCAAATTGCAACCTATTCATCAAAGAGACACCTGAAGGTTTACTACTTGTTGCTATCTTTTTTTATGACATTATTTTTGGAGGTAATGACAAGCTCAGTGCAAAATTTGCAAAAGAGATGTAGAGTGAATTTTAAATGAGCATGATTAGACCTATAAAATAATTTTTGGGATTAAATGTAAAGAAGACAGACAAAGGTATATTCATAAATCAGTCTAAATATGTAAAAGAGATATTGAAGACATTCAAGATGGAAGACTGCAAGCTAGCAAGGACTCCTATGATAATAAGAAGTGAACTTTCTAAAAATGATGACTCCACAGAAGTTGAAAAAACACTTTACAAATCCATGATTGGAAAACTCATATATCTCACTCAATCTAGAACAGACATATCTAATGCAGTTGGCATCATGGAAAACTTTAGTGGCGAATATTCACCATTTGGGGAATCTCTCATGTCTGCAACCCAACATTTGGAAAATATAATGTGTAAATTAGGTTGTCCATGTCGCCTGGACTTTATAAATATTGGGTTGAATGCACAGGCCCATCGCCTATTGGTTTATGTATTTTTATCCTTTTCCATCACAATATTGCCAATAAAATTAATTGTTGGACACTATAATTTCAAACATTTTTCCTACAATTTCCAAAGCTCATCATAATTGAAAACCATATTTTCCAATATGTGGTTGATATTTAAGGTTAGGGTACAGGTTATGTGACATGTGTCTCTATTTTGGAGACTTTCAATGAAACTTTATGACTTTGAAAACTTTGTCCTGAAATAGATTTGACGTGTGTCTCTATTTTGAAGACTTTTGGGGGAATCTTTGTGTCCTTTTAAACCTTGGCCTGAAATAGAATTCCTGCCATCCATCTGGGATCATCTAACGATTATAAAAAGTAGGGTTTATCAGTATGTGTGCCTATCACTGTGATTTTTTTCAATAATGAAAGATCCGCTAAGATTTTATAGAATTTTCATATAATTGAAAAAAAATTGCTAGTACAAATAATATTTTTTCCGTTCAAATTAAAAAATTTGCCAACAATATTAAATTTTCTTCCCCAAAATAATGGAGGATTCACCAGTATTTTACACCTTTTCCTAGAAGGGGGTTTCTTAAAGTTATCCCTGGTTGGCATTGTTGGGAGATTTGTAGCTAAACCCAAACATAATCACCTAATGGCAATAAAAATAATATTTAGATATTTAAAGGGAACTATAAACTATGGTTTATGGTATCCTAACTTAGAAAATGTAGAACTTCATGTGTACACAGATGCAAATTGGGTAGGTTGCGTTGATGATAGAAAGAGTACCTCAAGAGGAGTAGTATTTCTTGGAGACAGGTTGGTTACTTGGACAAGTAAGAAGAAAAACTATATTTCTCAGTCAATAGCAGAAGCTAAGTATGTAGCAGCAGCATTGAATTGTTCAACAATGGTTTGGATCAAACACATGATTAAAGACTTTGGAATTCAGATTGATTATCCCATTGTCATCCATTGTGACAACACTAGCACTATTAATATGTCAAAGAACCCTGTGATGCACGCAAAGAAAAACACAGAAATAAAATATCACTTCCTAAGAGAAAAAGTTGTAGAAGGAGAAGTGAAGTTGGATTATGTGAGCACCAAAGATCAGTTGGCATACATATTCATGAAACCTCTATCAAAAGATACTTTTGAGTATCTCAGGAAGAAGTTGGGAGTAATTCCCTTTCCTGAGTCTGATTAGAACTCATAGTAAATGCATCAGTCCTTTGTGACTGATGAGTGGTTGACTACTCTACTTCTGGAGTAGTACGTGTGCTTATTTGTATTTGACATACTTTGCCATTGATGTCAAAGGGGGATTATATAGTAAGGGGGAGCATATATTCTAGGGGAGTATATAGTCATGAAAATAAAAACACAGTTAGAGGAGCTACAATAGTGAAGAGGAACCTTTGATGAGGATATTGAGAAGATTGTAAAAAGAGAGAAGACACTTTTGGATTGATGGTTTTTTTAATCATATGTTTCCATCAATGTCAAAGGGGGAGATTGTTGGAGATTTTCCTTTATGCAAATAGTTGACTGTATTTTTGTCATTGATGACAACATATAGTATACAATAATGAACTGTATTCATTTTTCTATATGGATACATAGAAGCCTTGCATGGTTGTTTTTATGTTTCAGACATAGTTACTATACCATGTACATACACATAGATTCAGATGTTCAGTAACAATTGAGTTATGTTACTCTATTTACTAGACATAGTTTCAGAATATTGTTTTTTAGAAAGCCGACAGTAATTTTATTGATTCTTCAGTTGCATCTATCTATGGGATATGCATGTTCAGATTCATGTTTAGTTATGATTCAAAGACAATTAACCAAAGGCGCTAATCATGTTTCATCTGAAGCATGACGTTTGGGTAATTTTGGTGGAGCCGACTACGTGAAGCGATGTGTCTATTCACTTTGAGTTGCGTGGTTCTAATTATGTTGTGTGCTTGGTTTGTCCAACTAAAGAAGCATTAAAGGGATTCATAAAGCTGACAAAGATCATATCTTTTGGAGAAGATACTTATAGTAGTTCATTTGAAGATCACCAAGTGTGAGTGAGAAGAAAAAAGATAGAAAAAGGGTAACAAAATGCTAATTGTTTTCGGACAGTAAAGCCATTTCATTCATCAGTTAAAGACCTATGTGAAGAAGCAGATGTATGCACCGTAAAATGGTCGCCTAGACTTTGGGCCCCATTTATTATTTTATCAATTTATCAATTCCTAAATCAATGCTTTGGAGCATTTTTCAATTCAAATCAATTTCCTTGATCAAATTGTAATTAATTCAATTATTCAATTATTTCAATATTTCCTAAGGTTTGACCATTTTTATTTAATTAAAAGATTTAATCTCCCTTTTAATTAAATTCCTCTTATTTAATTAAATTCAATTCCTCTCATTTAAATAAATAAAATTCTTCTAATTTATTTAGTTGAAAGAAAACCCCTCTTTTAATTAAATAAATAAAAATCCTCACTTAAAGCACTTTATTTGTTGAAAAAGGAAATGAATTAAATTAAAAATTAAATAAA
>MU227479.1:3719501-3732098 GCA_018584345.1 Thuja plicata
ATGTAGATTAGATTCATGTTTATTTTCATAGATTAATCTTGCATTTGCATTTCCTTTCATAGATTAATATGCATTGTTATCATTTAGATTAATTTCCTTTTATGCATTGCAATCATATAGATTAGATTTCATTTTTATGCATTTGAATCTCTCGTTTCATGGTGTATTTGCAATAGACACAACTAGGTCAATCTGAGGGCCTTCATTTTACATTTTTACACATCCATGACTAGAGAGCTATGGATCGATATTTGAGGCCTCATTCTTGAGCAACCTTGAATGGAATGATTCATAGAAGTGTGACAACATTTATGCACATAGCAGAGAGTGTATAAAATTCATTGGAACTGATCAAGACAACAGGTCTACTCAAATAGTTTATTATTAGATATAGTGTATATCTATTTTACTGAAGGTTGTAGCCTTCATCATATTAGTAGTGAGATTTTATACAGTGAGTCCTCACCCCTAACATGGTTATTTGTAAAATACTCCTAACAAGGTCTGGCCCTTAACTAGGTCACTATACTTATTGAATTGTAAAGAACAACTCCTAATAGAGTTGTAAGATCTTCTAATAGGGATTATTACACTCAAGTACAGTTCTTTGTGGGTGATAATTCCTACCAGGGTTTTTACATAGTTTGATTTCCCCGTAACCAAAATTATGGTGTTCTATTTTGTGTTATCTTAAATGTGTATGTGCTTAATGATATTCATTAATTAATTGGAGAAAATAATTAAACTTGTTGATAACTTATTCACCCCCCCTCTCAGTTATCCCTTGGGACTATTCCAACATATGCATCTAGGAAAACATCTGGGACAATTAACTTGGCTAAACCTAATGTTCAGGACTTTGACACGGGGATTTTTCTCTCCTTGTTACTATAAAATTAATTTTACAAATGGTAACCAGAGCACTCGGGAGTGTTGGGATCCCTACAATTTGACAGACCATCAGAGAAGTGTTTTTCATTTACCTTTTTGTTCTTCTTGGTTCCAGGTATCAGAGCTATGAACTCATTTGAATAATCCCTCTTTCCTTTTTGTTCTTCCTCTACATCTTTTCCCTCACCACTGACTGCAGCTCTAATTGATTCCACTTGACTCATGTTTACTGATTCTGAACTATTCTTCTCTCTGAAAAAAACTTTTCTCAATTTCTCTGAAACTTATGTAATTGTTTCTTTGTTGCTTTGAAAACTTTGGTAATTAGAATGTACAAAGGTTGCATCTATTTATCATTGAAACATCAAACATCAATGCACCAGTCTAATCAAGAACCTGGAAACTGTTGATCAATCACTTCTACAATAACTCTGTGTTTCTTGAAATAAAGTCTCAACTAGCCATGGCGCTTGAAGTTGATAGGTAATTGAATTCAAATGCTCGGCTGGAAAAAGTCATGAGTTCTTTTTGTTTTTAAAACCTTATTATATGTTAAAACACTCAAGACAAGATCTGATTGGCCTAATTTTCTTTCCTTTTTACATCTCAGTGGATTACTTGTACTTTGTCAGGATCTCTAATCTTTATTAACCCTTCTTTTTACATTATTTCGTTGAAATGGTGCAAGACAGGATACTCAGGATTTTACCACACTTAGACCATAGTCTATTTGGAGATTACATGACTAATTTATCTCTAAGTCTCTGAATGTTTCCTCTAAGATGGGTTACATTATGAGATCTAGCGCCAACCATAGATCTCTTATTTTATCAACGATTCTAGCTAAGTCTCTAGATAATCTACTTAACTCTGACTTTGTTCCAAGATTCAATGCTAACCACACATTTTAATTATACCTTACCTCTGGTTTATCTAATCTTAACACTGGATAAATCATGATTTCTTATTACCTCTTAATCTCACAATGAACTTTACTTGGATTTTCTTTGACCATGATCAAATATGGAGATTCAGAGATAAAGGAACCACCAAGTCACTGAATAAAAATCTTAACTTGAGTCTCATCTAGAGATCTAGCACTAGCCATTCATCTGAGATGAGATCGACGATCCTTGCTAAGCCTCTGAGTTTTTAACTTAACCTTAGGTTCATTCAGAGATTTAACGATAAGGCAAAAGGATAACTATGTTCTCACTCTGAGTCTCTGAATCGCTGAATGATTTGACTAACTCTAGATCTATTCAAAGATAAATCACACACCATAAGATCTAAATCATATCAACAATCCAGATCTTTTCATTATCAACTCAGCTTTTAACTTTATCTTGACTCAAGTCATTTGGACATTGCAAGACTAAAGGAAATAGCGAACTTAGATAGTTAATCCTTTACCCTGGTTTGATTTGGAGATTATGTGATAAGGCAATCTCTAAGTTGTTGAATACATTACTTAACCTTGATTCTATTTAGAGATCACACGCTAGCCACATGATGAGATCTTGATCTACATCTCACACGGGATCTCTGAATCATTCTGTACTTGATCACTTTATCTCAAGATTACATGGCAACCCATGATATTACTTTTGATCCATGGTGCATACTTGATCTCATAATCATTGGCACTTACTCTAGTCTATTTCAAGATTACGATAAAAGGCTATCTCACAATATCTTAATGTTTGTACTAACTCTGGTCAAGTCTGGAGATTCAAGGATAAAGGTTATCTCTGAATTGCTAAACGATCTGACTAACCTTGGTTTTACTTCAAGAATTGATGAACACCACAGATTTCCTTAGCCACTTAAACATGTGTCTGCATCTTAGCTCATTACCTCCTAATTTCTGAATAATTCATGATCTCTTGAATTTTTCTAGTGATTCTGTGCTAGACGCACATCTCTGCCTTGATCAACGGTATATATTCTCTCTTGGAAAACTTGAATCAACTTTGAACTAGACATGATTTATTTGGAGATTCAGCGACTGAATAGATCTCCAAGTTGTTAAATAATTTTGATAACTCAGGTATAATCTGGAGATCATGTGTTGGCCCTCAAATATTTCTTTGATCAATGATTAGTGCTAAGTCTCTGAATGTTTCTGTACATGATGAATTCTTCTTGAGATTAAGAGATGACCCTTGATTTTACTTTTGATCCAATAGCTCACGGTGAATCTCATGATTATTTGTTTAACTGCACTTTCATTCTGAGATCACGCGACCAAGTCATCTTTGAATCCCACAATAAACTTTACTTGGCTTGGCTTCAACCACAAGTTCATCTAGAGATTACATGACTACTTTATCTCCAAGTCATTGAAAGATTTACTAACTCTAGAGTTAAAAGGGAGATTACACGCAAACCACTCCATCAAATGAAGGATAAAACAAGATCGACAACCCTTGCTCAATCGCTGAATAAAATTTTGACCTTGGCTATTATCTAGAGACACATGCTATCCGCTCATCTGGAACAAGATCAACAATCCTCGGTGAATCTTACAATGTTTCACTTAACTCTAATGTCATTTGGAGATCTAGTGACAAAGAAAAAAGTGAACTATGTCCTAACCTCGGGTTGGATTATGAGATTCAGCAATAAGGCTATCTCTAAATCTCCAAATATTTCTTGTAACTAGAGTTAAATCATGAGATCTAGTGCTAGCCATATGACAAAAAATGCATCCACGATTGTCGTTGAATCTCTGAATATTTCAGTTGACTTCATCTCTGTCTAGCAATACCGCACCAACCACATGATGAGATCTTGATCCACCGCTTGCGCTTAATCTCTAAATTTATAAGAGCATATTCCTTTCTTCCCAAGATTAAGAGATAAAATCTTGCGACAAGTCTCTAGACCATAAATAATATTCCATCTTGATCATAAGATTAAGAGATAAAGGTAATGACCAAAAAAGGAACATGACTTAAAAAAACTTAAGTTACTCACCAAAATTAACTTCAAAATAGAACAAGGTCACTAAGTTCTATGGTTTTTGCATGGTACAAATACAAGAGACCTAGGGTTTAAGACTTTCATCCATTTTCTAGTACCGCATTGCTTGGGAAATAGACACATGCAGAAAAATTTGGGGGCATGCTTGAAGACACTTTGAATTTCAGGGCATAAACCAACATTGGGAACCAAAACCTTTAGCAAGACTCAGAAAAACTAGAAATATACCCAATAGTTACATAAATCTTGAACCATGTTGAAGATTAGTAGTTGAATTTTTTTGAGAATCAAGTTGGACAAATGACACACTAGTCCCTCTAAGGAGTCCCATCTAGCAATTAGGATCTTTTTATTCACCCACAAATGATGGTGTAAATTCTAAGGGACCCCAAGCATCATCTAAAAGGGAACTTGTAGGAGAATAAGTATCTTTAGGAGAAGAAGATAAGTTCTATTTAAATGGTGTAGGAATAGAAGGAGAATTTGATTAAGTTTGTAACTATTTTTGGATTTTATCATTAGAAGCAATGATATAGATGAACTTCACTTTGCAATGATGTGTTGAGGGAATAGCGTGCATGGAAAGTAGCCATGATATTCCTAAGAGAATATTATAATTAAGAGAATCTGGCATGACATGAATACGTGTAGGTAAAAAACAGGTGTTACTTTAACAGGAAAAGTGATAATATCAAAGATTTTTTTAGAAACATTATCAAATCCATAGATAGGAATAGAATCAGGTTTGATTAAAGAGACATTTACATTTATCTTGTGTAACAAGTCAATGCTACAAACATTAATTCTAGAGCCATCATCAATTAAAGTTATTTGAATATATCATTGATAAGAAAAAATAAAAAACATAAGAGAATCATGTTGATCTTGTATTTCCTTAGAAGAAAACTCATCTTGAGAAAACACAATTTAAGCTTTGTTATTGGTCACATTCATGCATTCTAATATGGAAATTATATTTTCTTTCCTAGGAGGCGAGATAGTCAGATTTATTAAGGCTTTTTGTAATGTTTCATGATAGGTAGGTGAAGTTTGAAGAAGCTCCCAAAGAGATATCTTTGGTAGAGGTAGCACAAAGTTGTTCTTCTAAATCACACTCCTTTCCAAGATTTTGAGGGAGATGGGGTGCAAAAGGAAGCACCAATTGAGAAGAAAGAAGAGAATTCATGCAGAGCATCATGGCTCCACTCACAATCACATAAAAACCCTTCATCATTCATTCAAAAACATTCATCAACACAATGTCCTTCAAGGAAAACACTCCTGCTCATTGGCTGATACAACTTCTCACATAATCAATCCCAACACAACACACTATTCCCAATGTCTTCTTCAGTAGGATCACTCTCCAAGATCCCTCAACTGATCGCACAAACTCTCTCAACAAACCTCTTGACCTTTAGAATAGAAAATAGACTCCCTTCTCCCTGTCCTTTATAATTTGGTATCTTCCACATCCTCACAAGACTTTAACAACAACTACAAACTCTTTCAACCCATTGAACAATTAAGTGGATTGTGACTACCCCTTTATCTTCTCACTAGAACACACCCCTCAATCAAATCATTTTATTGGTCTATCCTTGCACCTTATACTCCCACTTCTCCCACATATAGGACACTTCTATCACATTTCCATAAATAACTAATACACCAATCATTCATCAATCACTGATTCTATCTTAAGATAGACAATACCAATTCACTATTAACTTAAGACAAATATAAAATTACTTGAGACAATCACAAATGCAAATACCACAATATGTTCCTTTTCCTTATAAATAATAGAAAACATATGAGACTTTCCCTTTCATGCCACTAAACCCTCATATTCCCTTACAAACACTCCTTTGATCATTTTGATACCCGATCCCATATATCACTATTTTTATGCAGATTTGAAACAATATTTTCATACTTTTTCCCAACCAAAAACACGTGTAAATTTTTGAATGATGACCTGAAACTTTAAGAGGAAAAAATCCATTTTTTCCCCATCTTCCATTCTAATTTTTGGCCTGCATACACATTAAATATGGAGATATTACATTTTTACCAACTCTCGAGTTACCCTAGTGAGGGTTTGGACAACCTACACCAAAATTGAATATCTTTGATAATACTTAATGGAATTGGGCGATTCAAAATCTAAATTGAATTAGATTCACACCTCCATATACTTAAGTTTTTAGAACAATATAATTAATTTTATGAAATGAAAAACATCTATAATCAGACTGAAATGATATAATAGAACAATGAAAAGTGCAAAAAACTCCCTCTTATTGAAATCAGACTTGTTACATTGATCAATGCTCTATATTTTTTGGCATATACAGTTTATATATACATATTCCATTTTTAGGAACTTATAATAACTACTTAAAACCACCCTTCAATCACCTTTGAACCAACTTTGGTCGGTTGGCCTTTAACTAGACTATTACATATATTATTAATTTAACAACTTTTGACTTTTCAATCCTTATGAACTTTATCCATCTTCCCTATGAAAATGATATTATATTACGAGACCTTATGAAAATAAAAATACTAATCAATCTCCTAATCCAACCCTTAAGCCCATTACATGACCCTTTAGGCCTAGTTTGCCCATTATGGCAACTTTTAACAATTTGATTACAAATGACTTAAAATGAGTATGGCTTTAATAACCTCAAATAAATCATCAAATGGTAATATATACCTTATAGACTCAATTCCTCCATAGATTCTTCATTAGGTCCTTGTAGTGACCCTTTGTATCCTAGGTGCTCCTGCACCAAGAAGGAGAATTGAACATGTAGATTGTCTATTAGTTTGTGTGTTATAAGTGTGGAAAACTTCATGATAGTTCAGTTGTTGAGAACATTTAACTATAATGACTATTTTATTTTGATTTTGAGGGCTATCTTGATGAAGATAGACCACAACCTTAGGATTTCACTACCCAAAACATTGACAACATTAACCTAATCAAGGTATTGATTGTTCATGGGTTTATCACTAGAAGGGAGAGCATCAAGGAAAGTGGTAATGCTATTATTTATTTCTTCTAAGGTGTCTTCATGAGTAGGAAAATATTTATAATAGGTATTAAGGACTTCCATAAATGCTTCATCTCTAAAAGGATTGTCAAATGAAGGTAAGGTGATATTAAGAAAGGTATTTATAAAGTCCTCCTCTTTCTCTAAAATATCCTCATAAAGAGTGTATGTATTAGGGGAAGGAGAAACATCAAGCATGAATGTCTCGTCTCTAAAGGGATTATAAGAAATTTTAACCACAATATCATCATTTTTTTATCAAGGTTGCTTCATGAGAGAGAGAATAATCAACATCATTATCTAGTGGTTTATCCCAAATAGGGAGATCATTGCAAAAAGAAATAAAATTTAGGAGAAGTATAATCACAATTTTTTAAAGCTTCATTCCTAAAGGGAAATTCATGGGAATTAATAGAATGTAATTTATCACAAGGGGAATTATCAAATCTCATCAAGGTATTCCCATGAGGGAAGCACATGTCAAGGAAAGAACCAACATCTATAATGCCTCACCAGGAAACCCATGAGAACTAACCTAAACATGACACTAAGTTAATAGGATAATTGTTTTTTTTAAATGTTTACAAACAATAATGATAACAATGCAGAAGCAATACAATGAAGTACATGACATACACGTAAGTACAACTCATACATAGATAACAATTCTCGAGGGTTCCTTGACGTAGAATTACTTAAGAAAAATAATTTATGAATAAAAACTATAAAGAACTAACATAAAGGATACATCACCTGAATCCAATAAAATACATCTCATAATAAAACATCACATATACATCTGATACCCAAGGTATACAACCTAATCAACATCCACTGCACAAGTTGCAGTGTATGTAATAATACAATACAATGCATCCTCCAAAGGATGATAACCAATATCCACATATGGTACAAGTATACAACTCATGTAACTGAACAAGTCTCCAAAAGAATAAGAAGATGAAATTGCAACAAGGATCATCCAAGCATGAAGAATGACCGTCGGAACTCAATGGTAATAAGATTCACTACCACCCGACCACGTGAAACCAAAGGTCCACTCCCACCATGCTGAGGAGATAGTAAAAGGCCCACTCACACGGGTATACAAAAAGAAGGCAACATCAAGGTATACATGACATCATACTCAATTGCATAGGAAGATCCTAGAAGATCTCTAAACCATAATAAGGAACTCTAAACAATACCAAAGGTAACTAACACATGTAGGATAACCTAAGCTGTATATAGGGAAGTGTCATCACATAATTCTACCCTTGAGTTACCCTGGTAGTCCCTCTTGGACCCTGGCCCCCAAGTGACTCTATGTGGCTCATTAATCCCTTCGTGAAGACAAGGATCCTAACTCTCCCATCCTAGCATGTAATAAACTCAAGGCATGGGTAGAGACTTAGACATCTTATTAGTTCATTTTAAAACCCCTTAATGTTTCTTATTATCACTTATTAAGTAACTTGCCAATGAGATACCCTGGTAGCCACTTAGAGCCCCAGACCCATTGCAAGCCACTTCCCCTCTATACACTTAGTTAACCTACCTAGGTTAAAAATCAACACATGAAGGTAATACATAAATCAAATCACATCTTGCCCATACAAGAGCACATAGGTTCTCAAATAACCATACAATTAACAGTACCCTCATAAAACCATAAAGTACAACATATCTGAATCAGGTTGGGTATAGGAATCAAGACCATGACATCATCATAGAAACACGAACTGACATCATACAAGATACCATGAAGAAATCAAAACCCCAAAACCTCTGGATTTACCTCCTAAAGGTAATCTATCCCAAATAGATACTTGAAAACACGATAACATCTCATAACATAAAAGCATACATAATTCATTTCATCAAACACTCCCACTACAATGTAGTATAATAAAAGCATTTTCAGAATATACTAATCAATCATAGTGATAGCATTGGATAAAAAAATTTATAATTTCCTATCATGCGAATTTGTTCATCCATTAAAATTACTATCCAAATATAATTAAATTTTCAATGAAGATGAACATTAAAAATCCCTATAGATTTATTTACAAAATCTACATATAAATGAATCTACTAAATAATTACCAACTTCAGTTATAATTACAAGGAAATAACAATGCACATTTAATAAATTGAATTCAATAATTACTTTTAATATCAATTTTATATTTCCTATCAAAAATACCACCCCACTGAATAATTCTACATATCCATGTATTTTAACACATCCACCGTTCAAAATAAATAAATTAATAACAATAATATTTAAAGTATTAATTAAACCCTCTTTCACTTAATAATTAATAATAACATTAATTATTAATAAAAGATAAATCCCATTAAAATTATTCCTTAAATATTAATTTAAAATACAAATTAATAAAACAAAGTTTATTAAAAACTACATTTTAAATTTTATTAAAAACTAAATTAAATAACAATAAATTAAATTAACTAGATTTAATTCTTTAAAAAAAAATAAACAAAATAAAAATATTTGTTTGGGGGGTCCCTGTGGCCCCCACCCCTCTTCCCTACCTCCGCGGGCTGGCCGATGGCCTCGATTGTCATGTCGACAGCTTCGGCTTCCGCATCGGCGGTCTTGGCTGTCGCGGCAGCCGCACGGCCCCGCGCTGCCTTGGGGGTGGGGTGGTGGTGGCCCCCACCTACCCTTTTCCATTTCATTTTTTTATAATTTTTTTTAAGAACAACTTTGAAATTTGTTTTCAAAGAAAATTGATTTTTTTTTTTAATTCCAAAAAACGGAAATAAAAAAGAACTTTTCTTTCTTTTTGTCTTTTCTCTTTTTTGGCTTTTTCTCATTTTCTTGACTGGTGAATATTTTATTCACTTTATTTTTTTTATTCTCTATATTTTTTAAACCAAATTGATTTTTTTTCAAAGGAATTAATTTTCTAAGCTATTATTTTTCTCTCTACTATAGTTCTAACTATAAGATTGTTGATTTTTCATTTTCTAGGAGTTTACTGTGGAATTTTCCTACGAAATTCGGTTAACATAACATTATTATCCTAAATTATATTTTTCTCAAACAATAATGGATCTAGGGTTTCAAGAACACTCATTTTAATAAAAATCTCCAACAACACCTAATCAAGGAAATCTAATCCAACAAGCACAAAGAAGACAAATTTTTAACCAAGAATTGAAAACAACAAAAGGATCACAAACCCTACCTTAGATCCAATGCAAGAAATGGAGAAATTTATGCCTTTGAAGAAGATTGAACCTTGAATCTTCCAAGAATAAACCAACCACGAAATCACACAAAGCTTCAAAACAACATGCAACCACGAAATCCCCAAATTCTCCAAAATGCCAAGAACACACAAAGCTCTCCAAAATTCTTCCAAAACCTGCTATGACCAAATGAGAGGAGAATTCTCCTAAAGAGAATCAACTTCCCCCAATCATGCAAACCCTAATGACAACACACCAGTTAACCCTTAAAAGGACTCAACTCAAAATTGAAAGAAAATAATAATTAATTAATTAAAATATCTATTTACTTGCACAACTCAACTTTGACTTATTAAACCAAGTTGCATTTTGAATTCAAACTCTAATTTTTAATAATGAACTTGCACATGTAATTAATTAAATAATATATTAAATAGATTAAATATTTAAAGCACACTTTTATCCATGCACTAAAATATTTAGTTATTTAATAAAGCATAAAAGCATATTTACTCTAATTTCTAATTAAATCTAAATATTCCATATTTGTAATTTAATTAATTTTCTCAATTAAACATAGGTATTTAATTTAATTTTCAATTAATTAAATACCCTATATTCAGTAATTAATTCCAACAATATTCCATTTTATAAAATAACATGATAAATCACACAATATCAATGCACTCAACTGAAATTAATAAAATCAACCTCAAACACACACAAGGATGGGATCCATGAATTCAAGTCAACTAGACGAATCCGAGTAGGGTAGTCAAACTGATACTTGTCCAATACTTAGGACAATAGGCTTAGGGTAGGATTTGGACCTGAATACTATCTCCCCTCTCTTACCATTGAGACATTGTAATAGGGCACGCTCACTCCTGCCAATTTAGGGAAGACGTAGCCTAGTACCTGCAAACCTGTCATCACAAAGATGAACATACATGCATATATAATATAGAAAACAATGGTTGAGACTAGTTTATCGTGTGGATCTCACCGAAGAAAGTAACTACGACTCTGTCTCATACCATATCAAACACATCAAATAGTAATGCAAAATATACAAATGATCCATGTGCATATAAATCTAGGGTCAGTATTGTTAGAAAACCATAATCCAAATGAAATCCTGACATATACATAAGCATCATAAAGTATGTTCGCAAGTTGACTTCCTGAGGAAGCATGACTTATTTTGTGTTGTCAATCATGGCAACAAAGTCATACTTAAGTTTTGTCATGAAAGACAAAATGACTAAGTGTGAAAATAGGGAAGACAGACACATACAGAGATTAGTACGTTAGTGCACATGTTAGAGATAACACCAGAGCATGTGTGCTTAGGTATATACTCTATGGTGTATATACATGCTAGATCCAGACGCGTAGAGTACAGAACATCAATACAGAAAAGTTATAGGCAGATTAGTAGACCTGCAGTCCAGAAAATAGAGCATGAAAGTCGACTGCAGTTTTGATCAGCGTGAATGATTTTGTAATGTAATGGCTAAGAACCTTTATTTATAAGTTTGTATTAATGTAATTAATGTTGTAGTAAACACGCTTAGGCTGACTTGTTCGAAAGCGTTGTATATTTTGGTTTAAAGGCCGACTAGTGTTATAGTTTGGGTCGCGCCTATTCAATTGTAAACATATAAGTATGTAATGTAATGTTATGTTACAAGCGTTGATTATTGTGTATGAGGAAGATATAGATGAGCAGTATAATGAAGTCAGCAAATGATATAGCTCTTTAAAGGAGTAAGAGCATTCGCGCATAGAAGGATCTGATCAGACAACAATGTCATTACAACAATTCATTTTTGATATCATGCATATCAACATTCAGAGGGTTGTAGCCTTCATCTTATTGGGCAGTGGGCCTAGGCAGTGAGCCATATACCTTTAACAGGGTTTTGTAAAAGACTCCTAATAGGGTCAGACCTTTAACCAGGTCATTGTACTTAATTTGTAAAGACTACTTCTAACAGGGCAAAGGAACTTTAATAGATTCATTATACCTAGTACAATATTTGTGGGTTCTAATCCCCACCAGAATTTTTCTCTGATCAAGGTTCTCTGTAATCATATCATGTGTTATGTGTTCTTGTGTTATGTCTCTTTGGATGAACATTTGATATATGTTTAATTGGCTGAAACATAATTAATAGATAAACACTGATTCACCCCCCCTCTTAGTGTTTCTAACAATTGGTATCAGAGCTCTGGTCCTCTAAAAGAAAGTTTAACCACTTGAGGAGATCATGGACTCAGCTGAAGCAAAATAGTTAAAAAATAATCTTGAAGCAGCTCTTGAAGATCTTGACAGATCTGAGAAGGAAAATGAAGAACTAAGATTGAAAATTGATGGCTCTCAAATACTTATTAAAAGGCTAAGAAAAGATCTGAAAGATTGTTC
>MU227479.1:3732148-3771521 GCA_018584345.1 Thuja plicata
TGAAAGATTGTTCTACAAGTGATCTAGGACAAATGGTCAAAAATCTTAATGAAGAGAATAAATCTCTAAAGGATAAACTTGAAGATCTAGAGGAACAGCTTACAGATAGCCAGAACACCATTGAAGAAAAGATCAAAGAAAGCAAGCAACTAGATGATGAACTTTTAAAAGCAAACATGAAAGTTCTAGAATTGGAAAACATAAAAAGGAAGTTGGAATCTGAATTAACAGAAGAAAAGGATAAGATTGATAAACTTCACACAATTTTTGATTCACTTCAATCCCAGCTCAATGCGCAAAGGCAAAAAGGGAACACTACTGGTCTTGGATTCAGTACAGCACAAGATGAAATCAAATCATCACAAAAGAGAGAAAAAACACTTGAAGCATCTTTAGAAGCTAAGAAAGTTGAAGATACTACAGAGGTTATATCTGAACCACCTAAAAGATAAATTAAGCAAGTTAACAAGAATTTTTATGCATGCAATAAACATGGGCATTTGGCAAGAGATTGTAAAGAGGTAAGACATTTTAATGGTTATTGTTACTCCTGTAATAAGTTTGGTCATAGGGCTATACATTGCAGAACAAGTCATAAGAATCAACATCAGCAGAATCACAAAAGTATGAATCAAAACAATCAAAGAAGTCAACTCTCAAGAAATTTGCAGAACACTACATGTCAGATATGCAACTACAATGGACACACAACAAAGCCATGCAACATGATGAGAAAGAATATCAGACCTCCTATCATTTGTCACACATGTGGAAAGGTTGGACATATCACAAGGTTTTGTAGATCCAAAGCTCAGAAGCAAGATGAAGCTAATAAATCACTATTTGAAGAGAAAGGAGAAGTTAAATTTGTTCAAGCAAATGAAGACTCAAGAAAAATTTGGGTTGAAGTAAAGAAGGACAAAGATGTTGACAAAGTAGTTGATGCATCCACAGTGGATTCACCCTCTACTTCTGCTTGAATAGACCTTCTTGGTCTAAGGGGGAGCTATTCTAGCTTAGGACCCCTACGCAGTTGGTGTACTCACTTCTGAGTATGCACCTTTGGATTCATGATTAAAAGCACATGTTATAGCTATATGCATTCATGCATTGTCTAAATTGCATCAAAATCAAAGTTTCAAAATCTCTATGTATGGTTGCAAGCATTAAATGCGACAGATTGTATAAAAAGAAATTCACGGTCGATCATTTTCACATTTACATTCAAGAGCACAGAAATTAAAGAGCATTGGAGCACTAAGACATCAAAGCATGAAGACATAATAGTTTGGCAGTTGGAGCGAATGGATAATCAGTTTGAAATGGAGCCCTAGCCATCGCGCCATTTCATAATTTCATGGAAACCCTACATAAGAAAACACCAAGTAAGTATGGCGACCCCAGTTGTGTTTAATGTAGCAAAGAGGAAGACGTTCATATTTAAGAAGCATCCATTCAAATCCATACTGGATGATGTGGAAGGGGCTTTCTCCAAAACCCCACTTGGCATTGTTCACGTGGAAGATATCCACACATACATTTACTGTAAGAAGGAATCATTAGGAGATGATAATATAGCCTCTCATATGGCATCAATGTTAAATCCAAATTTCACATTCAAGGATGAGTTCGAGCACTTACAAGATAACCCTATTCTTGAGTATTCAAATGCGCATGAGTTTGAAGAACCAGAATGGGTAAAAAATATGTTAAGAAAAATTCATGATGATCTTTTTTGGATTGGAGATGTCCCAGTTTGCATCACTATAGAACTAATCCATCAGTTAACTGGACTTCCAATGACTGGACCAGTGTTTCCCACTGGTAAGGATGTAAAGAAACAAATTGAGTAAGTTTGTTTGTCTAGGAGTGATAGGCGCGGAATGACAGTTGACCCTATCAAGGAAGATGACATTATACTCATGACAATGATACTTGGATATAAGTTTCAGCAAGCAAGTAGGTTAAATAGTGTCTCTACAGCAACAGTCATTGTAGCTATCAGAATAGTGAAGGATAACACCCAATACAACCTATGTGAGATCTTGCGCGGTCAATTGATTGACAATATTAGAATCATCAAACATGACAGGATCAAAACATTTAGGTTAGGATCTCTGATCATCTATTTGTATTACCATATAGTTGGAAAGGTTGCAGACCTTTATTTAGACAAAGGCAAACCTACAATGACTCAGATATCTCTTAAAGCCATAGTAGACAGTAGTGCAAGAGATGCAATGAATATGGATATAAAAATATTCAGAGTCAAAATGCAAAACAGGTTCAGACTATCTGAGAAGATAGTTGATAAATACAAGGATACAATATGCTTTATGGTAGAGACAGATTGCACATGCATGGAGGCTTTTGAACCTAGAACTAAGTGGATTCATCCACTAGGGTATGAAGTAGAAGACCACGTGTTAGAAGGATATGCGCAAGTCTTATTGTCAGCACCCAAAGACCCTAATGAACCTAGATGGGGCACTTATAGAGAAAAGACTGACGAAGTGGATATTGAAATACAACTTTCTATTAACAAAAGGAAAGCATCTAGAATGACATCCAACATTTTGAAAAAGCATGGAATCACACAAGAAGATTTGGATAAAGCAAAAGAAGCCAAAATTGCTAAAGAACTTGAGCAGATTCATGCACAAGTTAAACTTGAGAAGACTGATAACACTCAGAAGAAGAAGCAAAAGAAAAATGAGGAGAGTACCTCTGTGCCTACTACCACAATTGATCTAGATACATCTCCACCTTCAGTACCTAGCAAGAAACCTAGATGAAGGAAGCAAGAAGCTACAAATCACCCATCCTCAAGGAACACTTGGAGCAAAGCTAAGAAAATTCAAACTCCTCCTGAGGTAGGATTTAGACCTAGTTTAAATATTTTGAGAAACAATATTGTAAATGAAGGAAGATTGGATACACTTTCCAAAGTCTATGACAAATATCAAGAAGTTGATAAGACTAAGATACATTATATGGTCATATCTCATATGATCAAGTTTAAGAAAGCAGTTCTTGAACTTAAGACAGTGATACCGGATCAATTATGGAACTTGTTGGAAATAATGAAAAGACATGCAATTGAGGAAGACATGAGGATAAGAGAAGAAACATTGGATACTCTTCTCCCTATTTGTTCACATGATGAGAAGGCTATTATGTTAGATCTCTTGAAGCCTCATCTCCGTAGTAAGACAAGAACTCTTTATATTATGAACAAAGAGTATGAGTAGGTTGGAAAGGAGACTGAAAAGGCATTTGCACAAGTCTTTATGGACAGACACATGTATCCACCAATGACACCTACAACAAAAGTTACTCTAGCTCTTCCCAAACAAGCTACAAAACCAGTAATTCAGATTGCACCTATGACAGGTCCACAAGATTCAGCACCCTTGATCTCAATAGCCTCTGAGATAGCTAAAGATACAGAGGACACTATAGTGATTGATGATGTAAAAATATCTATGATAGCTTTTGATAATGATATGGATAAAGTTGATGAAGCATTTGTAAACACCGAGGAAATGAACACTGATGAAACAACTCTACAAAAGGATGAAGTTCCTCTCATCGATCCAATAGAATTGGATAAGGAGAAAGATACTCAAGGTAATGGGACACCAGTAAAGGAAATTCATGTCAAAAGTGAAAGTGTAGATACAAGTCAGAATACTATTTTCTCACCATCCACCTCATTGTTGTCAAGGTTAACTCCTGACTCAACAAGTTTAGATGCATGGGAAGAAGAAGACCTTATCAAGATCAACGTCCTTGCCATGGAAAAGGAAAAAGAGAAACATGTGATGAGGAACCCTTGCTTTATGGAATCAATAAAATTTTTGAATGAGTTAGTTCCTGCTGATAAGAAAGTTGCTAAAGTTCAAACAATTGAACATGTGGATAGCATACTAACAAACTTCAAAACACATTTCACTAGCTTAGTAGAATCAGCTACTAAGATTGTAGAAGATGAATACAAGAAGGAGAGACTAAATGAATTGGTAAAGAACTTTACCTTAGATCTAAACTCCTTAAAGATTGGTCAATCTATACTTAAAGAGCTGGCAACAAAAGGAAAGAAGGTTATTGCAAATTGCATGGACAAAGTGAAGCTCACCTCTGAGCACACTAAAAAGATAGCAAAAGTAGAAGAAATGGTGGATAACATAAGGAAATAAGTTAAAAAATCCATGCAAGATATGAACATATGCAATAATTTCTATCAAGGTCAGTTGGAAAAAATTGAGAAGGCAAAACTAGAAATTAGTAAGATCAGAATAAGACAAACTCAGTTGAGAAATGCACTTGTGCCATCTCTAGTAGTTCTTAATGAGAACATAAAATAGATTGATAACACCATATAGACATATGATCAAGGTCCTTGCATGGATCTGATAAAAATGGAAAAATTGACATATGCTTTATGCGTGCATCTTCAGACAGTCGATGCAATGAAAGTATTTTTGCAGAAAGAAATTCAATCTCTTCAAGTTGTGTACCCAGAAGTCTACATGGAGTAATTATGTTGAAGACTTATAGTTTTTTCACACCTTTGTCATTAATTTCAAAGGGGGAGTAGTATAGAATGTGTATATGCAAAGAAGTATAGATGTATATATCATTAAGTATTATGATATACACTCATTTTTGTATGAAGTCATTTTGAGTAACTTAGCCACATTCCTTTGTTGCAATAAATGACAAATGTGGAGATTGTTGGAAAATTGACTTCCTGAGGAAGAATGACTTATTTTGTGTTGTCAATCATGGCAACAAAGTCATACTTAAGTTCTGTCATGAATGACAAAATGACTAAGTGTGAAAACAGGGAAGACAGACACATACAAAGATCAGTACATCAGTGCACATGTTAGAGATCACACCAGAGCATGCATGCTTAGGTATATACTCTATGGTGTATATACATGCTAGATCCAAATGTGCAGAGTACAGAACTTCAATACAGAAAAGTTACAGGCAGATTAGTAGACCTATAGTCCAGGAAACAGAGCATGGAAGCCGACTACAGTTTTGATCAGCGTGAATGATTTTGTAATGTAATGGCTAAGTGCCTTTAGTTATAATTTTTTATTAATGTAATTAATGTTTTAGTAAACATGCTTAGGCTGACTTGTTTGGAAGCATTGTATATTTTGGTTTAAAGGTCGACTAGTGTTATATTTTGGGTCGTGCCTATTCAATTGTAAACATATAAGTATGTAATGTAATGTTATGTTACAAGCATCGATTATTATGTATGAGGAAGATATAGATGAGAATTATAATGAAGTCAGCAGATGATATAGCTCTTTAAAGGAGTAAGAGCATTTGTGTGTACAAGGAACTGATCAGATAGCAGTGTCATTACAACAATTCATTTTTGATATAGTGCATATCAACATTCAGAGGGTTGTAGCCTTCATCTTATTGGGCAGTGAGCCTAGGAAGTGAGCCATATACCTTTAACAGGGTTTTGTAAAATTCTCCTAATAGGGTCAGACCTTTAACCAGGTCATTGTACTTAATTTTTAAAGACTTCTTCTAACAGGGCAAAGGAACTTTAACAGGTTCATTATACCTAGTACAATATTTGTGGGTACTAATCCCCACCGGAGTTTTCCTCTGATCAAGGTTCTCCATAATCGTATCATGTGTAATGTTTCTTTGGATGCACATTTGATATATGTTTAATTGGATGAAATATAATTAATAGATAAACATTGATTCACNTCCCCCCCCCCCCCCCCCCCTCTTAGTGTTTCTAACAAAGTAACCATAAATCACATGTAAAAGATGATACAATACACCAAGCAATGGATCCATAACATAAAGAAATGCCATACATAAATATCCTCAAGATCAACTAAAATAAACCATACATACATAAAAAGGCCTAAAAGAGTTCGGAAACTAAAAACTGAAAAGAAAACTAAGATGTGGGTATTACAACATCAATCTTCAACACTTTTCCCGAAAGAGAGAGATTATTGAAAGAAGGGTTAAAGATATCTTGCACTGATATGTCCTCATTGGTGAGGGGGGTCCTTAGGAGATGGATAAAGTGATAAAAGGGAGGATAAGCCACTATCACCTTGAGAAAAAGTATACATAATAAAATTCATATAAAAGGAAAACATGCATGAAAACAACATAAAATCTTGTTTTTATCTTTTGTTTTTTTTCTAGTAATGAAAATTCATAGAATGAAACAATGTAATGCATATAAATATAAATTCACAAGATGAAGAAAATATATGATAGAAACAATGCATACAAATTATATCTAAATACCAAATTAAAGTGAAAATATCATACAAGGAGGATCTAACCACCAAAATCAGAAGTATGTAAGAGGAGTCGGGTTCACCAAAATATACAATATGAAAAGGGGGTCACATAAAAGGAATAATTTCCTCAATTAAAAAGGCACATTGGAATATGAAAATACCTCAAGACAAATATGATTAACACCACTTTTTAAGAAGGATGTCAATGCTACATCTGCACTTGCAGGGTTTTTATTCCTTTGTTGCTCAGAATTGAGAAGGAGATGAATAATATTGATATGCAAGAGACTAAATAAGAACAAGTATGATCTAATTCAGCGAGAAAACATATGTGAAGTGGAATGGAGAATAATTTGAATTATCCTAGAAATAAAATAGGAGAAGTGATTTTTTAGATCTGAATTATCGACTGTCGAAATCTTGGAATGACTTACAATTGTAGATCTGAGACCTGGAGGCTATAACTTGGATTCCCATGAAATATAGGATAAAAATATAGGGGAAATGATGAAAATGGTGACATGCACCTCGAAACTGATGATAATGGCAACATGTACCAGTTGTTTTTGGCTAAATTTTTTAGGGACCATCCAACAACTCCAGATCTTTCGAGAAAAGTTCTAGTAGCTCCGTAACCTATTCCTACACACAAAAAAATAGGGAAGGAGGTTTACTAAATGGATTTTCCTTATTCAAAACCTTGTTTAGGAATCAACCTTGAAAATGAAAAGAAATTTTGTAAGGAAAAATGAAATAGAAACTAGACCTGAATTGTAAATCACCTTATACCTTGATGGTGCAATGCTTCTTTGGATGTAGTTACGAATATTAATGAAATAAATTTATCTCCACAAAAACCTAAAATGAAAACGTTGATTTTGTAGTTTTCCATAATTCTTGATGAAGAAGAATAAGAAGAATCCTTTGCGAGATTGAAGACTTGAATGCTCAATTGTAGAAGAGATTTCGAATTTTGATTGCTTTCTTGATCATGAATGATTGAAATATTGATAATGAATGTTCTCACATGATAATGGATACTGAAAAGAGGAGAGATAGAGGGTTTATATACTCAATCCATCATTATGGGGGTTAAAAATCAAGTAGGCCAACCACGAGACCTAAACTCCTACTAATGCCCTGAAATAGGGCATCAAGCCAAATTTGGGCCTTAATTATAGGGGACATGAAGCCATTGGTGACATGTCCCAAGTACATGTCTCCATTGGATACATGTACCCATCAATCAGGACTCAATTTCAGACTGTGGATCTTAGACAGTTAGCAGGTGCAGGATTTTTGGGTATAGTTCAATCCAAGGTCGACAGAGAATGTAAAAGCCATAAATGGTAAGATAGGTCCTAGGAGATGCAATGAATTATTTGATTGGAGGGGAAATTTGTGAGAACACTTAGATATAAGGGCTATCCTCAATTTCTAAATAAATTCAACCAATACATGACTTATAATGTTAATTTGAAGGTCTTATAAGCGTTACAAGAGCGTGAAATCAATGTGGGAACCCATACATAGTAAAATGGAACTAAAATGAGCAACTAATTAAGGGTGCTTACTTTTTAGGATGATACAGAAACATTCACAAGAAATATTTATAGGCACATCAATTTTTAAGTAGTATTCGCCAACCAATATTAATGCTCTCTATTTTAAATTCATTTATAATGAGCACTTAGGGCTATGAAACTTTAATTCTATTCCAATCAAAGATAATACAATGTACTAGAAGTAAAGAGGATGAATTCAAATGAAAATCCATGGTGAAATGTTAGTCATGGTGACTTTTATAGTGCTTAAATTTTAAAACCAAAATGGAATAAACAAATTCATGTAAATTGCTATTCAAATCAAGCAAAACCTCTAGATAGAGCTCACAACGAAGTTTCAAACAACATAATCACAATAAACAAAGTCAATTGTTACTATAAATTCTCCATGATGATTTTATTTTTTCCAATTATGTTAATATGTGGATGGTCCTTTGCTAAAAGTTACCTATTTCAATAACAAATACTTAAAAAAATGATAAAGGTTGAACAATGGATGGAAATGCCTAAATTTAAAGATTTTTGGAAGGATAGAAGAGAGAATGGAAGGATGAGATGGAGGTCGTTAGAATGTGAATGAATATGATTGAATTACTAAAGTTAGCAAGTTGTCTTGACGATGAGAGGAAAAAGGAACATGTGCATATAGTGAGGCTATATTCTAGAACTTCTTGGAGAAAATATTGGAACCATTAGGACAAGTGATCTTAGGTGATGACATATAATTGATTGAATGTTTGAAGATGTTAAGTTGATCACCAAAATGCAAAAAGATAATGCAAGACATTAAATTAGTTAATGGATTGTATTATCATTGATGTCAACCATATATAATCTAATCGGTTATATTCAAAGTGTCAAAGACTTCAGAGAATTAGAGAGATACAGATTATGCTTTCAGTAATGCATAAAAGACCAACATTCACTATGTGACTAAAAACACTGACAGTTAGTGGAACCCAAAGGATAGAGAAACTAGAGAGAAAATTCACAGTGATGCCCAAGCAAGAAAACTGAAAAGCATTACCAACGAGTAGAATCACAAGCATTACCGATGGCCAGAATTACAGTGTTACCCGACGAGCATAACTTTTCAGTGATGCACAACAGACAAAAAACACCGATGGAGAAGCCTAAGGAGAACTGAAGTGTTGACCGAAGCTATCAAAGAGTTAAAACAACGAAAGGAACTCAAGTTCAGAAATGCCAAAATACTTAGCTGGCAAAGCTAAAGATAGAATTAACTAGTTGTTGACATTGTTTTAATTGACAAGTTAAATCTAGAGATAATTAAAAGATTTAAAGTTGTTTTATCCACTTGGTAAGAAGATTTCTACGAGATAAAATAGGAGTAAAGCTTTAAAGAAAGATTGGCTAAGATTGCGGATCATGCCAAGAAAGAGAAAATCAAGAAGTAAGAAAGGGTGATATCATGTCTATAAAGAGACAATCTAATTCATTATGAATTAGGGGAGTGAATGAAAAAGAAGATATTGAAGAGAAACTGATGTAGAAAAAATTCATATAGTCTTGATCAATCAAGCCGAGGAAGGAGCTAAATATTTTTGCGAACACTGAGAAACAAAGAAGAACAACATCACCTAGCAAAAAGAAGTGGAGCAAAGGTATTGAAAAGATACATTGATCAAAAAGTTATTATGAGCTTACAATAGATCTGAAAATATGCAAGTCTAAGTTGTATGTGTGTACAGATCATTTACTATTTTAGTTTAACCATTGATTTATAAATTCTCTTAACCAAGCAAGACTTAACAATCCTTTCTATATTGAGATACATCCCAAGGAGTATCAAAAATTTTGATCATGAAGATAGCATGAGATGCCAGATACCATTTGACAAACTACACTAGGTTTAGTCATATAAGGTAGCATAGAGATGCTCGATATCAAGTGAAAAAATATTCTATTTAAATCCTCTAACAAGATCACACCTAACAGTGTGTTTGTAACCTTTAACAGGGTTGGCTCTTCACCTAGCTCACTTTAGAAGAGTGAAAATTTTGGTTTACTGATCCCAAGTGGTTTTTTCCCTTAATAGGATTTCCATGTTAAAATCCATGTGTCAATTTGTTTATGAGTCATTACTTTAGTGTTTTTCATTACTAACTGTATCATCTTAAAATGGAAGCACTTCCATTTTGATAGACTTAGCACCCTCATTTACTATGATTGGCATATTAGATTTGCATATGTGCTTGATTATACATGTATAGATGAAGTTAGGGTTAGGATCTTATGGATTCTCCTAGATTTCTCTCTCCATGGCTCTTCTCTCTAGGTAGAATCTATGCACTGGTCCTCCTGGGCCTCATCCTACTCTCTCTCTTGGCCTCTAGGCCTTCTTAAACACTCTGGCACATTCCCTTACCTTTCTAGGTCCCCGGCTGATCTGGAAACCTTTCTGCAACTTCCTAGAGACCTGCCTAAAATCTTAGGTCAGGGTCAAGGTTGACCCTGACCTAGGTCAGAGTCAAGGTTGACCCTGACCTTTTCCAGGTGGTGGTCCCCGCTTTCAAATCTGGAGCTTATCGGGGTTCAAAACTTAAAATAGGTCCCCGAGTTCGGAGGCGGAAGTGTTTTCTCCGATATTTGAATTAATATGTTTTTGCCTTAGTTGGAAAATGTGATTGGATCATGATTCAAGGTGAAATTTGAATTTGTATCCCTTGCATTGCCCTAGGAGGCCTATGTTGAAATCTCTATATAAACACTCTCTTTTTCCTTCATTTGATCATGAGACAAAATCGGGAGATGACATGATAAAATGATGCAAACAAGAAAGAGGATGATATAGAAGGACAAGCTAGGTGGACATATCATCATCTTTTTTCAAACATTTTGGAGGATAATCTATGGTGGATCTTCATTGAAGCAAGGAGGCTCTCTCTTTAGATCTACTATTTTCAACATTCAAGCATTCAAAGGACATTACCATGGGGTAGCAATTATGGATTGTGAGTTGATAGGAATACTTTAGCTTTGGGGGCTTGGTATGCTTTCTTTGTCATATTCAAATCTATGCATTGCTTTCTCATTTTCATGTTATGTTAGGGTTGTTAATCTAGAAGATTAGATCTTGATATTGCATGTTTACAAAACTCTCTTCAAGAGATCAATACACACACACATTACATTCTATATTCGGCTATTCATGGAGGTGGAGATCACCAAAATGGGGGTTTAACTAAGGAAAAACCCTATATAGCCACCCTAAAATCCCTCTTTCAGATATTTGCAGGTGTTGTTTTTGAGAGTTACAGGTACAGAACAATGGATTTGAGCCTAGATTTGGATACCCTTTTTGGCAAACTTTCAGGATTCACGAACAAAGTCACTTTTAGATCTATGCAGGTTAGGGTCAACATTATTGGGTTAGGGTTGAAATTTAGGGGTCAAGGTCGACCTTTTTCATAAGATGACATCAAAATGGAAAAACATTTTTGTGTTTTGTTTGTCTCTGCATTCCGGTTCAGTATCAACTGTCGGATTTTCCAAAAACTCAATACAGACTTCAAAAAATGAGTTTTTCCAGATCTACTATATTATGAGGTAGGTATCTTGTCCATTTATTTCTTATGTGTTCCTCAAGCTATTTTATCATAATAATTAAGTGTAAGAAAACATAAATATGGCCTTAGGGTCTCGCTTTACTATATTACATAAATTTTATTTAGGGAATCCTTCTTGTGCCAAAATTTTATACCTTACACTAACTAATCTGGATTGATTGGTATACACTAAGCAATTTATTATTTTTTGATAAATGAAAGACTTCTAATCGGTAAACAGTAAGAATAAGGTTTGACAGTAAACTCTGAGTACTAGTTATTTCATAAGACTATTTGAAGGCATACATCTTGTAGGATTGAAGATAACTAGAGGCTTAATATTGTGGTACTAATTTTTTGGGTTGATTTATTGGAATATTTTTGAGGCCATTGATTCACCCCCCCTAGTTATTCTAACAATTGGTATCAGAGCTTGTGTGCTTAGAAAGGGAGTTTAACATCTCAAGCAAAAGATCACAAGATGAACAAGTGAGATGTTCCCAAGTTGAATAAAGAAAAATTTGCATCATGAAAAAGTAGAATAAGACTCCACCTATCAGGTATTGGTAATGTTGTTACTCAACACCTTGATACTAAATATGTGTTGCCTACAGGATCTCACACTCTTGAGAAATTGAGAGAAAAGCATGAGCATAATTGCATGATGATAGAACTTACTTCCTCATTCTCTGATGTTGAGTTTGAAGATGTAAAAACCTGCACATATGCAAAGAAAATATGGGATAAATTGAATCTGGTACATGGAGGAGATGCTAATGTACTAAGAGCTAAGGCAGAAAGCCTAAGAGGGATGTTTGATGACCTAAGGATGAAAGAAGGATAAAATATCACTTAGTATTGCTACATAATCAAAGAGGTAGTAAATTATATCTGAAGAGTTGGAGGTGTACTTGAAGAAGACACAGTGGTAAGTAAAATCCTAAGAACCTTACTACCTATATATGTTATTAGAGTATCTACTATACAAGAAATGAGAGCAGTTACAAACAATATTGTTACTCTAGATAGTTTGATTGGTAGAATGATTTCATTTGAGATGAATAACTTTGATAATAGTGTCTTACCATCTATGGAGTCTGCATCCAAATCTTCTTTAAAAATAAGTAAGTCAAGTCATAAAAACACTATTATAAATGATAGTGAAAGTGATAATGAGGATCAAGGACTTGATGAGATTGAAGCACTAATGGAAAGAAGATTGTAGAGAGGCAAAGGTAGATACAAAGGTAAACTACCACTTGTATGTTTTAATTGTAAAGAGGTTGGACACTTTTCTTCAAGATGTCCTAACAGAAGAAAAGATGACAGAAGTAGTGACAGGACATATGAAAAGAAGTTTGACCGAGGTGATAAGAGAGATTACTGAAGGAACCAACAATCTGACAGAAGAGATACCTGAGACTACAAGGACATAGGAAAGAAAGCTTGTTACCTGGCTAAGAATAGAGCTGACAATACTGACACCGAATCTGAAGAAGATATTGAGATGATATTTGTAGCCATGAAGGATGATTCAGATGAAGAAGAAGAAGAAAGGTGTGTAGAGACTGTACTCATATCTAAGGTTAGTAAGAATTATTTATGGATTATAGATAGTGGCTGCACTCACCACATGACCGATGATAAACAAAATTTTGAAACTTTTGAATACTATAATGGTGGATCACTAAGAATGGGTAATGACACACCTTGTCCAATTGAAGGTAAAGGAACCATAATGTTGAATAACCTGACCAAATGTGAAAATTCTTACTAGGTAAAAGGACTAAATTACAATCTATTAAGTGTTTCACAACTGAATAATATAGGTCATCGAGTATCATTTGAGAATAAGAAGGCAAAGATCTTCAATGAATTAGGAAGGTTGATCAGAACTGGTGAACAGACAAAGGTAACCTTTTCTATCTTGATGACATTAACACCACTTTTTTAATGGATATAAATGAAGACATATGGTTTTGGCATAAGAGATTGTGTCATGTGAATTTTGACAACGTGATAAAGATAAGAAATAAAAGGAAAGTCAGAGGCTTACCAAGCATGACAAAGCTCGAGCATATCATGTGCCATAATTGTCAAAAAGGTAAAATGAAAAAGTCTAGTTTCAAGAGTAAAGCCCATACTTCTAATGCAATTCTAGAATTAGTCCATACTGATCTATGTGGACCCATGAGGACAAAGAGTTACTATAGAGATAGGTATTTCATTCTCTTTGTTGATGATTATTCTAGAATGATGACATTCATGTTCTTAAAAGATAAATCAGAAGCATTCAAGATGTTTAAATGGTATAAGGCTATGGTAGAAAAACAAAGTGGTAAGGAATTTAAATGCTTAAGATCAAATAGAGGAGGGGAATTTGTTTTTGATGAATTCACTAACTATTTCAATGAGCATGGAATTAAAAGACAAGTTTTTGCACCGAGAACACCACAGAAAAATGGGATTGCTGAAAGGAGAAACAGATCAATTGTTGATTGTGCAAGAAAATTGATGATTGAGAAAAGCATCACTCAAACTTTCTAGAGGGAAGCTATTAGTACTATTTCCTACACATTGAATAGAGTACAATTGAAGAAGGACACAAAGAAGACACCCTAGGAGCTTTGGTATGGTTACACACCCAATGTAAGCTACTTCAAAATCTTTGGTAGTCAATGTTATATTTTGAAAGATGAAAGAAATGGAAATCTTAACTCCAAAAGTGATGAAGGTATTTTTCTAGGATATTCCACCAAAAGTAAGGCTTATAAATGTCTTAACAAGTCATCTAACAAGATCATTGAAAGTGAAAATGTAAGAATAGATGAATTTTCAGAAAAGAATGATAAGGAAAGAAAAAAAGAACCAAAAGACTACAACATGTTTTTTTACACTGAAGAACCTAACACTCTACCTAAACAACAGTGTATCACTCTTGAGCAATAGATTATTACACCCGAGCATCAGGCTACAATTAAAAAAAATCAAGAAAATCCTCAAGATGATGTTTCGAGTGATCAAGATCAAAATGAAGGTCAAGATGATGATTAGAATAATGGAAAAAGAGATGAACTGAAACTTGCCAAGTATGTCAGGATACATCATCCACAGAATCAGATCATAGGAGACAAGAAGTAAATCACTAAACACTAGATGTTTACGTTGTGATTTTTAGCCTAAATCAGTTAATGCTACACTTGAAAATGAAGAATGGGTCAGTGCTATGAATGAAGAAATAGAGAAGATTGAGAAGAAAAGTACATGGAAACTAGTACCAAGACCAAATGACAAGAATCTCATCGGTACCAAATGGATATTCAGAAACAAGTTGAATGAGAATGGAGAAGTAACAAGAAACAAAGAAATATTAGTATGCAAGGGGTATGCGCAAGAAGAAGGTATTGATTACGGTGAAACCTTTGCACCAATTGCTAGACTAGAAGGAGTAAGAATTTTTCTTTCTTATGCCTCATACAAAGGGTTCAAGGTATACCAGATGGATGTAAAATCTGCATTCCAAAATGGAATACTAGAAGAAGAGGTGTAGATTGAACAACCAGAAGGGTTTGTTTTTCTAGAAAAGAGAAACATGGCATGTAGACTATGTAAAGCCTTGTATGGATTGAAACAAGCACCTAGAGCCTAGTATGAAAGACTTCACTCATATCTCATTAGCATTGAATTTGTAAGAACAAGTGAAAATAGAAATATGTACTTAAAAGAAGATACCGATGGTAATATTCTAATTGTTAAAACATTTTTTGATTATATCAACTTTGGGGGAAATGAAATGTTATGCAAATCCTTTTATAATGAAATGAGAAAAGAGTTTGAAATGTCTATTTTTGGGGATATCAAATTCTTTATTGGTCTACAGATTCTTCTACAAGATGCATACATATATATATCACTTAGTCCAAATACATCAAGGAAGTGTTGAAGATATTCAAGATGAAAGATTCCAAACTAGTTGGAACACCTATGGAAATCATATGTAAGCTGACAAAGGAAGATAATTCAAATGAGGTAAATCAGACCTTGTATAGACCAATGATTGGAAAACTAATGTATGTTTTTCATACTAGACTAGATATTGCACATGCAACTGGAATAGTTGCAAGATTCTCTACTAATCCCAAAGAATCCCATATGATTGTTGTCAAGAGAATTATGAGATATCTAAAGAGCACTGAGGACTATGGATTATGGTATAAAAGAGAAGGAAAAATTGAGCTACAAGTCTATACAAATTCTGATTGGGCTAGAAACATTGATGACCGAAAGAGCACAACTGGAGGAGCATTCTTCATGGGTGACAGACTTGTCACTTGGATCAGCAAGAAGCAAGGATGGATCTCTTAGTCTACTATAGAAGAATAATATGTGGTTGTTGCTTCAAATTTTTCAAATATTGCATGGATCAAACAGTTGCTAGAAGGTATGAATATGAAGGTTCTTGAACCAATGATTATCTATTGTGATAATACCAGTGCAATAGACATATCAAAGAATCCAGTCATGCATGCTAAGACTAAGAATATTTCTATGAAGTATGATTATTTAAGAGAACAATTGCAAGCAAAAAAGGTCATACTATAATATGTTCTATCAAAGGAACAATTAGCTGACATATTTACCAAGCCATTACTGAAAGATACATTTCAGTACCTGAGACAGAGACTAGGGGTACAACCCTTGTCTATTAGTCAGTAAGCTAACTAGGAGACTACAACAACCTACACACAATTGTAAGATCATTCATGTTGATGCAAGAAAAGAGATGGAATGCAAAGATACATCTGTACACAACAAGGTACATACCTACACCAAACACTAGAGTCATTATATTGTTGATGGATAGGGAAATTCAAGGAGTATATTATAAAAAGGGATGGAAGATGATATGAAAGAATTGTTTGGCATTGTTGTCAAAGGGAGAGATTATCTCATTATCAGGAATTATAAGGGAGATATTATCTCATTATCAAGAAGAGATTATATCATTATCCATGGAGAGAAGTTCCTAAGAATTCAGAGGGAGAGTTAATCTTTATCCAAAAGGAGAGATTACATATCAAATATTCTTCAAAGGCAGAGAAGTAACATAAGGGAGAGAATACATACTAAGGGAGAGATTTCTGTCAAAGGAAAAAGAGATGATCAAGAAGAGGAACAGGCAAGGTACAACACATATTAGGAATAGAGAAAGAAGTTGCTACATCTATCTAGTAAAGGGATTAAAGATTGAAGAGCACACTATGAAAGAAACAAATCTAAGATATATGAGATTACCGAGAGCCAGACATTTGTATTATTTATAGAATAAAAAGATTTGGGAGAGATGGATGAAATACACTTGATATATTTCATATTGTATTAGTAATAATATAGTGTGATAATGTAGTGTGTTTCCATCAATGCCAAAGGGAGAGATTGATGGTATATAACTGATTAAATGTTTGAAGATGTTAAGTTGATCACCGAAATGCAGAAAGATAATGAAAGACATTAAATTAGTTAATGGATTGTATTGTCATTGCTGTAAACCATATATAATCTTATTGGTTATATTCAAAGTGTCAAAGACTTCAGACAATCAAAGAGATAAAAATTATGCTTTTAGTAATGGATAAAAGACCAAAATTCACTATGTGACTACAAACACCGACAGTTAGTGGAACCTGAAGGATAGAGAAACTTGAGAGGAAAGTCACATTGATGTCCAAGAAAGAAAATCAACAAGAATTACTGACGAGAAGAATCCCAAGAATTATCGACGGCCAAAATTATAGTGTTACCCAACGAGCCTAACTTTGTAGTGATGCCCGACGGATAGACAACCCCGACGGAGAAGCCTGAGGAGAACTGAAGTGTTGACCAAAGATATCAAAGAGTTAAAACACCAAAAGGAACTAAAGTCTAGAAATGACAAAACATTTAGCTGGCAGAGCTAAAGATAGACTTAACTAGTTGTTGACATTGTTTTAATTGACAATTTAAAGCCAGAGATAAGTAAAATATTTAAAGTTGTTTTATCCAGTTGGCAAGAAGATTTCCACGAGATAAAACAGGATTAAATCTTTAAAGAAAGATTGGCTAAGATTGTGGATCATGCCAAGAACAAGAAAATCAAGAAGTGAGAAATGATGATATGATGTCTATAAAGAGAAAATCTAATTCATTATGAATTAGGGGACTGAATGAAAAAGAAGATGTTGAAGAGAAACTGATGAAGAAAAACTTCATACAATCCTTATCAATCAAGCTGAGGAAAGAGCTAAAGATTTCTGTGGACATCGAGCAACAGAGAAGCACAACATCATCAAAAAGAAAGAAGTGGAGCAAAGGTATTGAAAAGATACATTGATCATAAAGGTATTATGAACTTACAATAGATCTGAAAATATGCAAATCTAAGTTGTATGTGTGAAAAGATCATTTACTGTTTTAGTTTAACCATTGATTAAGAAAGTCTCTTAACTGAGTAGGACTTAAAAATCCTTTCTATATTTATATACATCCCAAGGAGTATCAAAAATTTTGATCATGAAGATAGCATGAGATTTCAGATACCATTTGACAAACTACACTGGGTTTAGTCATAGAAGGTAGCATAGAGATGCCCAATATCAAGTGAAAAAATATTCTATTTAAATCCTCTAACAAGGTCACACCTAACAGTTTGTTTGTAACCTTTAACAGGGTTGGCTCTTCACCGAGCTCACTTTAGAAGAGTGAAAATTTTGGGTTACCGGTCCCAAGTGGTTTTTCCCTTAACAGGGTTTCTACGTTAAAATCCATGTGTCAATGTATTTATGAGTCATTACTTTAGTGTTTTGCATTACACATAACTAATATGGATTGATCGGTATACACTAAGCAATTTACTATTTTTTGGTAAATGAAAGATTGCTAATCGGTAAACAGTAAGAATAAGGTTTAACAGTGAACTCCGAGCAGTAGTTATTTAATAAGATTGTTTGAAGGCATGCATCTTGTAGGACTAAAGATAACTAGAGGATCAATATTGTGGTACTAATTTTTTGGGTTGATTTATTGGAATATTTTTTAGGCCACTAATTACCCCCCCCCNAATTCCCCCCCCCCCCACCCCCACTCCCCCTCACTCTCATTTATTCTAACACTTAGGTGTCTATAATTATTGGATTATGTTCAAGGAATATAGGTCTAATTATATAATAATACTATCTAATTATTTTAGCCACATGTATGAGGTAGATAATAGGAGAAATGATAAGTAGGAGATAATTTCCATAGTATTATTCTAATTTTGAACCTGACCAAATTTAAACTTTCAAAGTTTGTCGTTGTCACATGAATAGTATTTCCTTTGATATGATTAACCTCTGCATATGTATTTTCATAATTTTGGATGAATTATTTAAAAATAAAGATCAACAATAAGGGATCATATTGGTTTGATGTGCAATCTTATACAAGGAAAAGATCATACTCCATACATGAAAATTAGAAAATATTCCAGGCAGTTTTATTGACATGGATAAAAGTGCTTTCTCTAGGTCATTACATTTAAAATAATTATGATAATGTTGGAAGAGAATAAGTAGTACCATTTCTCCAAAAATAATGTTTGGAAGAGAAATAATTCTAGCTAGAAAAGGAAGAGATTTTGTACAAATTTAGTAATCAAGATGTTGAAATACTTGATGATTAAGAGATATGGTTTCATGTAAAAGATTTCACATATAAGAGGGCAGCTCAAAGAAGGTTAATGATGTTGACAATCAGTACCCATTAATTCAACCCAGAATGAAGGCTAGCTCAAAGCTGAATGCCTCAAGATAGAGTTACCTTATGGGATACAATGACCTTTACATATGCACATAATGGATTTTTTGATGAGTTTGGTTTCCATAGACACAATTTGCTTGAAGAATCTTGTACAATTATCTTTTTCATTTTTGGTTACAACTACTGATGGTGTAAATGATAGTATAATGGGGAAATTTGTTTGATTTTAATGGTTTGGCAGGAATTGATACATTGATCCACAACATTGTGGAGATTGAAACTCCAATTTAATCAAAACCTACACCTGAAGATTTCCATGATGATATTGTTCCATCTCAGATTTAGCAAAAAAAAGGTTCTTTTTGCATTAATCCATTTTTCAACTATGAACAAAACACTCGATGACTTGAGAACATTTATTGCTCATAATTCAGAACTAATTGAAAATTCCACACATTTTATTTTATGGGTAACAAAATTTCCTATGTTCAAGTGGAATGATTTTGGGCAGATATTTGAGGCTCCCCATCATCCTTTTACTGCACCCAACCCAATGATATGTCTGACCTTTCCACAGTTAGGTCTTTGGTATATGACATGGTATACAATGGAACAAATATTGGTGGAGGAAACCTGAGAATTTACAAATGAGATATCCTATTCCATTATAAACTTTGTATACATAATGTCTACAAGGAATTAATAAGCAATAGGTTTATAATTTCTCTTGACAAGATAGTTACAGGAAATTAAAGATCATCTTGGATGGGAAGATAAAAATGTAAAAATAGATTGATGTTAGTAATCAAGAGGTTATTGTAGGATCAGTTATGACAAAGGAGGAGTGACTTGGTAGTTCTTTAAATATTACTCAATTATAAAAGAAAGGGGGGGGATTTTTATTTTTTAATCTTATATTCTAGGAAGAGGGGTACTCTTCTATTTTCATTTTTGTAAAAGGGATATCAATGTAATTATCTGAAGGGAGACATGATTTTTATATACAGAGATTTAGAGTCTTTAAATTCTCTATTTTGTCTGAGAAATAAAGGAGAAAGTTTTTAAAACTTTGTGTTCACTAATATTCTTTTCTGATTGTTATTTTCCTATGCAAATTGCAATAATTTCTTGAGTAGCTTTATTTCTTATGTCAGATTGTGAATGTGTTTTTTTTATGAACTTTGAGTCTGAATACTAACACTACTTGAGGATAATTTGTTGCTATTTTCTTGAGTTTTCCTTTGGGGTTCTAGATGGGTGAACTTTGTGCCATTAATTTCTATTTCCCTTTCCATTCAAAATTTTATAATCACATCTATAGCATAGATATGTGTAGGTGTTATATTGCCTTTTCTACTTTCTGGTCAAAAGCATACCTAGAAAATCCAAATTAAATCATTAGAGGGAGTTTTAGCTCTAAAATTAAGAGGAGGATTATTCACTCAATGGAAATCCCTCCAACTGCTAGTTTGTTTTGTCTTTCAACTTGGGCATTAAGGAGTCATTTTTAGAGGTCATTTATTGAAGGAAAAATATGAGCTAACATATTTTTTGCGACTCTACTGGGGAGAGAGAAAGGTCGATGTTTTCTTCTCTCATAAATTTGAAGGTGCCTCCTATAGGATGGAGGTTGGAGACTCTATAATTCATTTAAAGATCTATTGGTAGAAGAATTATAATGTATTTTATGGCTTTGGTTGCAGCCCAACCATGGGGAGCTTAGATTTGACCATTGCCTTTGCCCCAATACTCACCATTGTCTGAAAGATTAAGAAAAGATTTTCCAAGTTTTTCTGGAGATAAGACCCAAGATTTAGATGATCATATTAAAGCATTTATTGTTTCCTCTATAATTCTTGGGGTTCAAGAAGAAGATGTTTTTATATGATTATTTGTTGAATGCCTCATTAGAGATGCTACAGATGGTTTCAGGATTTGGAGTATGGATGCATTACTAATTGGGTTATTTAAATTTTTGGTTAATACATATGAGTTGTTGCTTAAACTATTTTAAATATAGAAGAAAGAGTATGAACCTATTAAAAATAACTTATAATACCTTTAACTGGGTATAGTTCTTTTAACATAGTACATCATCTTGTGGGTTTGATCCCCACCACATTTTTTCCCTTAACCAGGTATCCAAATAAAAAATATTTGTGTTATGTGATGATTGATGTATTGTCCTCTTTGTGTTAATGTTCATCATTCAGATCTGGGATTAAAGGTTAAGAGTTTGTTAAAATTATAAGATTTGGGAGACAATTGATTCACCCCTATCTCAGTTGTTTGCACTGCCTTTTTTCTATCAATTGGTATTAGATCCAAGTCCTCTTTGGGAAGCTTGATCACTTGAGGAGATCTGGGATGAAATATTTTAAGAAGGAAAATCCAATATTTGAAGGTACTAACTATTCAATATGGAAAGGATGCATGGAGAATCACTTGAGATGCATTGGAGAAGACTACTGAAATATCACTGAGAAATCTTATAGTCCTCCTGCAAATCTTTCTATTGCTACTATTGATGAGAAGAAGCATTGTTGAGCACCCTGTCTGATACAAAGTACACATTAATGTTATAGAATTGGAAACTACACATGAGGTATAGATAAATTTAGAGACTTTACATGAACAAGATGCATGCGAGAAGAAAGCCAAGTTGCATATTTTGAAAGGGAAATTTGAACCATTGAAGATGAGAGAAGATGAGAACATCACTTCTTACATAAAAAAGGTGAATGAGTTTGTTTTCAGAGTCAGATGTGCTAGTGGAACATTGGTAGAGGATGATATTGTTTCTAAGGTGCTTAGATCCTTGCCTCCTTCTTACAAACACAAGGTTGTTTCTATTGAAGATATCCAAAAATTGACAAATGTAACAAGAGACACATTGGTTGGTAAGTTATCTTCCTTTGAGATGAGTGAATTTGATGATTCCCTTCCTAAATTTGAAACTGCATTCAAACCTATTATTTCTAAGGATAAGATAAGATATGACCCTGGAGAAATTTCATCAAAGTATGGATCTAGATATGATAAGGAGATGGAATAAATTGAGGAAGAGAAAATAAATCTTGAGGAACTTGAAGCCCTTATTTCCAAGAGATTGCCTAAAGGTGTTGGTAATCATGAAGGAAGGATACCTTTGAAATGTTTTGTAACAAGATAGGTCATTTTTCTTCAAGATACCCTGAGAGAGTACCAAAGCATAGGCCTATAAAATTTCCAACTAGATGTGAGAAGAAATTTTATTATGTTGCTAATGAAGGTGTGATTGATGATGAATCTAAAAAGAGTGAAGATGAGATTGTGTTTATTTCTATCAAATAAGAGGGCCCTAGTTTCATAAATGAGGAAAGAGCCCAAGCTAAAATGTTGAAAATAAATATGAATGAGTGATAGACAATAGATGTTCACATCATATGACTGGAGATAAGAGAAAATTTGTGAAGTTGGAAAGGTATGATGGTGGTGTTGTTAGGTTTGGTGATGACACTCCTTGTATGATCAGAGGTAGAGGTTCTATTACACTTGATGGTAAGAATAATACTGATGATTTTGTATATGTTGAAGGTCTAAAGCATAATCTATTGAGTGTTGGACAACATGTTGAAAATTTTTGTAATCTAGAATTCAAGAATGACAAATGTAGAATCTTTGGAAGTTCACGTGTTGAGATTGCACTAGGTACAAAGACCAAAGGTAATGTCTTTCATTTGAATAGTGAAAAGAATATATGTTTAATTTCTCAAATTGATGAAAGTTCGTTATGTCACAAAATATTGTGTCATGTGAGCTTTGATAACATTGTGAGGATAAGTACTACTAAAAATGTGAGATATTTGCCTAAATTGTTGAAGCCTACTAATGTGATGTGTAAGGAATGTCAGTTGGGTAAGATAACTAAATTTAATTTCAAAAGAAAAACTTATGCTTCAAGTAGATTTTTAGATCTTGTGCATACTAATTTGTGTGGCCCTACTAGAACTAGAAGCTATTATGGAGATTAGTATTTCATATTTTTCATTGATGATTATACAAGGATGATGTGGGTTACCTTTTTAAAAGATAAATCCAAAGCTTTTGAAAAATGTGAATCTTTTTAAGGCTATGGTTGAGATAGGGACATGTATGAAGCTGAAATGTATAAGATCTAGCAGAGGTGGTGAGTTTACATCTGATGAATTTAATGCATTTTGTGAAGAGCATGGGATAAAAAGATAAATGTCTACACCACAGACCCCATAGCAGAATGATATTGTAGTAAGAAGAAACAAAACTATCCTAGACACTTCAAGGACAATGATGATTGAGGGAAATGTACCAAAAGTATATTGGAGAGAAGAGCTTAGTACTACAGTTTATACATTGAACTGAGTTCGAATCAAGCAAGGCACTGGTAAGACTCCTTATGAGCTATGGTATGGTCATGTTCAAACTGTGAAATATTTTATAATTTTTGGAAGAAAATGGTATATCAAAAGAGATGAAGGTTTAGGGAAATTTGATCCTCAATGTGATGAAGGTTTCTTTCTTGGTTATTCTACAAAGCGAAAATCATACAAATGTTATATTAATAGGTTGAGAAATATAGTTGAAAGTAAAAATGTCAAAGTGGATGAAATCTATTAGAGACAAGATATATCTTGTAAATATGATTCAGATGATGAGGAAGGCAATCAAGGAATGCAAGTGCAGAATCAGAATCAAAATCAGAATGGTTTGGTAGATCAAGATGAAGAATTTGCAAATGAGGAGAAAGTAGAGGCACAAGAGCTAGCTACAAATTCAAATCCCAAGACTCCAAGTATGTAAGGATAAACCATTTTGAAATTTGTGATAGGAATAAATTAAGGTGTTCAAACTAGGAGAAGGTTAGAAAAAGATAGAGATAAGATTTGTCTGATTTCTAAGATTGAACCTAAGGATTTTAATGAAGCATGTAAAGATGAAATTTGGGTTAAATCTATGGAAGAAAAATTGGAAGAGATTGAAAAGAACAAAACATGGATTCTTGTTCTAATACCTTCAGACAAGAATGTGATCGAAACTAAATGGGTATTCAAAAATAAATTGAATGAAGACGGTGAAGTGATTAGGAATAAAGCTAGACTTTTTTGTAAGGAATACTCACAAATGGAAGTTATTGACTTTGAGGAAACTTTTTCTCCTTTTTCTAGTATCGAGGCTATTAGAATGTTTCTTACATATGCTACTTATAAAGTTTTCAGAGTGTATCAAATGGATGTTAAGTCTGCATTTCTAAATGGACAGTTGGAAGAAGAAGTTTATGTTGAGTAGCCTAATGGATTTCCATTGACTGATCAAAGTGACATGGTTTTCTAATTGAAGAATGTGTTTTATAGATTGAAATAAGTAGCTAGAGCCTATTATTCAAGATTGGATAAGTATTTGTTGAATCTTGTTTTTAATAAAGGTACTTATGATAGTAACTTGTACTTCAAGGTTGATCATGCTAACATTTTAATTGTTGAAGTATTTGTGGATGATATTATTTTTTATGGGAATGATGAGTTGAGTAAAGTCTTTTCTAATGAGATTCAAAAAGAGTTTGAGATGTCTATGATAAATGAGATGAAATTATTTCTTGGTCTGCAAATTACACAATCAGAAAAAGGAATTTTCATATCTCATTCCAAGTATGTGAAAGAGTTGTTGAATAAATTTGATATGGAAGATTCAAAACTAATTTGTACTCCTATTATTACAAGTTGAAAATTGACAAAGGAAGATGATTCCCCTAAGGAAAATTAGACAAGATATAGATCTATGATCGGTGTATTATTGTACTTGACACAGACTAGACCTAATATTATAAATGACCTTTACATTGTTTCTATATTTCAAGAAGATCCTAAAGAATCACATGTTGTTACTGTTAAAAGGATATTCAAATACTTGGAAGGAATAGTTGACTATGGACATTTTTCATATCCTAAAGATGATGTTTTTTTATTGAGTGTTTTTACTGTTGCAGATTGGGTAGTTAATATTGATGACAGAAAGAGTACAAGTGGAGGTGCATTATTCTTGGGTGAGAGGTTAGTTTCTTGGTCAAACAAAAAGCAAGAGTGCATTTCTCAATCTACCACTAAGGCATAATATGTTGTTTTTGTTTTTAATTATACACAAGTGGTATGGATGAAGCAGATGTTCAAGGATATCAGAATTGAATATGATGAACATATTGTTATCTATTGTGAGAATTCAAGTACAAATAATATTTCAAATAATTCAACATTACATTCAAAGACAAATCATATATCTATTAAGTATCATTTCTTGAGAGAGAAGGTTCTAGAGAAGGAAGCCAGAGTGGAGTATGTATCTACTAAGGAGTAGATTGCATATATTTTCATGAAGCCTTTGTGTAAGGATACTTTTGAGTATCTTAGAGGTTAACTTGGGGTGATTGACCTTTCTAATCAGAGATAAAAATGCATTGATGTGCATCGGTCCAGTGTTCTTACATAAATATCATCAATCTAGATTGATGCTTTGATGACTACTACTAAGGGGGAGTAGCTAGTCTTGTGGTTTATCAATTTGTCATGTATTTGGGAGAGATAGTTTTTGGAAGAGATAGTTGTTTTTCATATATATGAATTTTCCATTGATTTCAAAGGGGGAGAGATAGTCATGTGAAAAATAGTATGATTCAACTTATGAGGTGAGATTGTTCTCACGAGGAGAAGGTTTGTTAGAGAGACTCTGAAAGATAATATTGTGGATATTGTTGCTGATATTGTTGATATGATTTCTTTGTGTATTGATTGTTTTTCTAATCATATGTTACCATCAATGCAAAAGGGGGAGATTATTGGAATATCATACATATATGAGCTGTCATTGATGTCATCATATTTTTACTATTTGAGACAGTGTTCATGCATTGTTCCTACGATGTTCAGTGAAAGAATCTGTTTGGTATGGCTATTATGTTGAAGATCATATGTTGAAAACATATAGATGGTTTTAGGGATGTATTTAGTTAACTTACATCAATTTACAGAGGTTAGGATTGTGATTTGAGTGAGTTACAAATGTTTGATTGGAGACTGGTATTTTCGTTAATCAGGAAGAGGCAGTGTAACATTTTTTGGTTCGATATGGATCAGTTATGCAATATATTTGGTTGCTAACCTGATGGTGTGTTTGGGATATTGATTTTTTTCCTCAACTTGAGTGGTTCATGATTTGGATGATGGCAAGCTATTTTTCTTAAGTAATAGAGGATCTTATTAGTGTTCGTGATGAATAGTGCAGAGTTGATTTTGAATTCTAAGACAAAGTTGTTTTGGTTGTTACGGTGGCATTTCATGGTACTTGATGATGTTTCTAGATCATGTTCTACTTTTTTTGTTGGATTACATTGATTGGTGTGATCAAATTTGGTGATTTGTTTGAGGCATGCTAGGTTCTTCATTATTCCTAGCTAACATGATGGTGTAGCATGTTTTTAATGTCGAGGCATGATTTTTGGAGGTTTAGCATGTTCAGGGATGAAGATTTGGATCATTTCTATGTCTTAGCCAAAAAAATTGGATCGCATTAGAGATTGCATTGTATTTGATTAAATATTTGTAATTAGGTGTTTGTTCGACCTTGAGGAAATAAGGTTGATAAATTATATAAATGTAATATCCTTTTGTGGATCATATTATACATGTGTGGTTATATGAGAGAATGTGCAAATAGGTATGGGTGAATCTACAATTGAGGTAGAGATCTTATGTATTATATACTTCATTGGAAATATATACGCATAATGAAGATGCTAACAATCATTTCATGATTTATGGATTGTTGTCCACAGTGGATTTTTTCCCACTCAGGGTTGTATCCCTCATTGTATTCCTTCAGGTCGTATCCCTAATCTTTTATTTGAGTAGTGATCTCTATTCAGTGTACTAAATGAATATACATTCCCCTTATAATACCTTTAACTAGGTATAGTTATTTTAATAAAGTACATAATCTTGTGGGTTTGATCCCCACATTGGTTTTTCTCTTAACTTGGGTTTCCACATCAAAATCTTGGTGTTATGTTATTATTGATGTGTTGTGATCTCTATGTTAATGTTCATCATTCCGATCTAGGATTTAAGGTTAATATTTTGTTAAGGTTTTGAGATTTGGGACACAACTAATTCACCCCCTTCTCAGGTTGTGTCTATTGCCTTGTTTCTATTAGAAAGAAGCCTTTACAAAAGAATATTTTTTGCAAAATGAATGAAGCCAATGTCCCCTATATCCTCTTATCAAAATTTGACAGTCTTAAACTAGAAAAATTTCCAAGAATCTTCTAAGGCCTAAACCTCTAATACTACAAGAATCTATTATTTGCATGTTGATTAAACTGATCCCTCTGGAGATGCAGATAATATTTTCACTCAACCTAAAGAAATGGTGTTTTGTTAGTAATAACTAAGAGGGGGGGGGGGGTGAATCAGTGGCCTCAATAATTTATCCTTCAAACTTAACCACCAATCAATAAATCTCAGATTATTAAGTCCCTACAAGATGCATGCCATGAAATACTAATAATGATTAACTGTCTGTTAGTTTTCTCTATCAATCCTTATTATTTATTGATTGTTGATAAGCAGTATAACTATTTACCAAAACTTAGTAAATAAGCAGAGTATACTGATCAATCTAGAGTTAGCTATGCAAGATGCAAGACAGTAAAGAAATGAATCATACACACATAACACATGAATTTTTAACATGGAAACCCTATTAAGGGAAAAACTACTGGGACCGGCACCCCAAATTTTCACTCTATTGAAGTGAGCCTTGTTAGGAGCCAACCTTATTAAAGGTTACAAACACACTGTTAAGTGTGACCTTGTTAGAGGATTTTATACATAGAGGTTGTCACTTAGTATCGAGCATCTATTTCTACCATCCTTGAATCAGCCTCCTTCTTAGACTTTCAATAGGTATCGGGAAAGTCCAATGCTACTTTCATGAATCAACCTTTTTTGCACTCCTTGAGATGTACCTCAATATATAGAAGATTGTTAAGTCTTTCTTAGTTAAGAGACTTGATGATTCAATGGTTAAACTGAAACACTATGACTTGTTCATATTGCAACTTTGAATTGCATATTTTCAGATCTATTTAAGTACATTACCTCTCTGACCAATGTATCAATTCAATCCTTATGCTCCATACTTTCTGCTTTGTGATGATGTGCTCACTGTTCATCGGTGTCTGCAGAATTCCTTAGCTCTTCCTTCAGCTTGTTTGATCAACACTGTATGAAGTTGTTCTTCATCAATTTATCTTCAACATCCTCTTTTTATTCACTCCCCCTAATCCCATTCATAAATGAAATAATCTTGTCTCTTATATAGACATAATATTCATTGATTCTTGATTCTTGATTCTTGATTCTTGGTGTGATAAACAATCTAGCCAATTAGATTTAAAGCATAACTCCTAATTTTTCTCATAGATATCTTCTTTCCAACTTTACAAAACAACTTTAAATCAATCACTTATCTATGGTCGAATAAAACAAAGTAGACAACCAGTTAAGTCTATTTTTAGCTCTGCCAGCTAGATATTTTGTTGTTTTCTGAACTCTTGGTTCTGTCAGTCACCACTACAGTTAGTCATTGACGACAACTAACTAATCCATTGGTGAGACTCCTATTAGCTTCATGATCTCCGTCTGTTGGGCATCATTAGAATTTTACTCGTCAGGCAACCCTGTATCTTTGATCATCGGGCAACCATCTGACTTTTCTCATCGGGCATTCTATAGTTTTCTTTGTCAAGCAACACTATGCTTCTGATCATCGGGTATCACTGTGACTATTCTTCTTTTCTCTATCCTTCAGTGTGCACTCTGTCAGTTTTGTTTGTCACTTAGTGAATATTTGACTTTTATGCATTGCTAAAATCATAACTTTGGTTCTCTGAAGTCTTTGGCATTATGTACATGACCATATAGATGACATCAAGTTGACATTAATGAAAATATAGTCCATTAACTAATTTAATGACCTGCATTATCTTTCAACTTAACATTATAAAATATTCAATCAGTTACATGTCATCAGTCTCTCCCTTTGGCATTGATGGAAACATACTATATTATTACACTATACTATTTCTAGTACAATATGAAATACAACAGTTGATATTCATCAAACTACCAGTCTTTTTTTCTATTAACCGATAATTGTCTAACCATCGGTAAGCTCTGTTCTAGCTTAGATTTGATTCTTGCAGCTCTTTTTCTTCTGATGTGTTGTGTTCTCTTCTTGTGTCAATTTCTCTCCCTTGACTGTTCTTCTCTTTTGATGTCTTTTCTTCTTGTCTGCAACTCTCCCTTTATATAATCTTTCAATACAATTTCTCTCCCTAAGGATATAATCTATCCCTGTTAGAGTAATATGATAATGGATAATCATTTTCCTTTTCCAGAAAATCTCTCTCCTTTTATAGAAGGATGTGATAATATGGATACTCTCTCTCCCTTTGATAGCAATGCCAAACAAATATCTTTATAAATATCTGACATTAATGTCAAACTATCATTTCTTTGTATCCATAATATATTCCTTGAATTTCCCTTATCCATCAGCAATACAACAATATGCTCTGGTGTTTGGTGTTGATATATACCTATCTGTATTTAGATGTAGCCTTGAAGTTCATCTCTTTGCTTGCATCAACATTAATGATATTCTGATAATATGTAGGTTGATGCAGCCTTCTAGTCATTTTACTGACTGGTAGACAAGGGTTTGAGCCCTAGTCTCTTTCTCAAGTATTCAAATGTATCCTTGGGTAGTGGCTTGGTGAAGATATCAGCTAATTGTTCTTTGGATTGCACATACTCAAGTGTCACCTCCTTTGCTTGAACTCATTCTCTTAAATAATGATACATGATTGCAATGTGTTTAGTCTTAGCATGCATGACTGGATTCTTGGAAATGTTTATTGCACTGGTGTTATCACAATAGATAATTACTAGTTCTAGGATCTTCATATGCATACCTTCTAGTAACTATTTGATCCATGCAATATTTGGGAAATTTGCAGCAGCAGCAACATACTCTTCTTCTGTAGTAGACTGAGAGATGCATCCTTGCTTTTTTCTAATCCATGTGACAAGTCTCTCACCCATAGAGAATGCTCCTTCAGTTGTGCTCTTCCAGTCATCAAGATTTCTAGCCCAATAAACATCGGTAAACACCTTAAGTTCAAATTTTCCTTCTCTTCTATACCATAAGCCATATTCCTCAGTATTCTTCAGATATCTTAAAATTCTTTTCACAGTAGTCATATGTTATTCCTTGGGGTTAGCAAAAAATCTAGAAACAATTCCACTACATGTGCAATATCTAGTCTAGTGTGTACAAAATACACGAGTGTTCTAATCATTGACTTGTACAAAGTCTTATTTACCTCTAATGTCTTTTCCTCCTTTGTTATCTTACATCCAATAGCCATCGGTGTTCCAACTGGTTTGGAATCTTCCATCTTGAATATTTTTAGGACCTCTTTAATGTATTTGGACTGTGTAATGAAAATTCCTTCACATTGTTGCATGATCTGTCGACCAAGAAAGAACTTGATCTCACCAAACATAGACATCTCAAACTCTTTGCTCATATCATTAGCAAATGATTTGCATAGCATATCATTGCCTCCAAATATGAAGTCATCAACAAATATTTTAGAAATCAAAGTGTTTGCATTAGTATCTTCCTTTAAATAAAGATTATTGTTTTCACTGGTCCTTACAAATCCAATACTTATAAGATAGAATAAATTCATTCATACCAGGCTCTAGGAGCTTGTTTCAATCCATACAAGGCTTTATGAAGTCTACATACCATGTTTCTCTTGTCTAGATCTACAAACCCTTCTGGTTGCTCAATGTATACCTCTTCTTCAAGTATTCCATTTAGGAATGCTGATTTGACATCCATCTGGTATACCTTGAATCCTTTGAATGTAGCATAAGCAAGTAGTATTCTTACACCTTCTATCCTAGCAATGGGTGTAAAGTTCTCTCCATATTCAATACATTCCTCTTGTGCATACCCCTTTCATACTAGTCTTTCTTTGTTTCTTGTGACTTCTCCATTCTCATTCAGCTTGTTCCTGAATATCCATTTAGTACCGATGACATTATTTTCATCTGGTCTTAGCACAAGTGGCCATGTCTTTTTTTTCTCAATCTTCTCAATCTCATCATTCATATCACTTATCCATTCTTCATTATCAAGTGCAGCATTGATAGATTTTGGCTCAAACTCACAAATTAAATAACTTGTGTTTAGAGACTTACTTCTTTTTCTTGTAACAACTTTCTTATCTCTTATGATTTGGATCTCTAGATGGTTCCTTCTTACATATCTAGAAAGAACTGGTTCAACTCTTTGTCTATCATCTTTATCATCATTTTGTCCTTCATTCTTCTCTTCATCACCTTGCACATTATTTTGGTCATTATCCTGACCATCAGTATTTGCAACCTGACCATCGGTTACAACATTCTATTGCTCTGGATTTAAGCATTGTTTCTCAGGAAGAGTGTTAGGTTCTTCATAGTATACAAACTTGTTGTAGTCCTCTAGTTCTTTTGTGATTTCCAGCTCATTCTTTTCTGCAAATTCATCTATCTTTACATTTGCACTTTCAACAATTTTGTTAGAGGCCTTAATAAGACACTTATAAGCCTTTCTTTTGGTGGAATACCCTAGAAAGATACCTTCATCTCTCTTGGCATCAAGTTTTCCATTTCTATCATCCTTTAAGATGACTACCAAAGATTTTGAAGTAACTTACATTGGGTGTTTTACCATACCATAGCTCATAGGGTGTCTTCTTTGTCTCCTTCTTCAATTGTACTCTATTTAATGTGTAGAAAACAATATTGAAAGCTTCCCTCCACAAGATTTGGGTGATGAATTTCTCTATCATCAGTGTTCTAGCATAATCAACTATGGATTTTTTCCTTCTCTCAGCAATCCCATTTTGCTGTGGTGTTCTTGGTGCAGAAACCTGTCTTTTTATACCATGCTCATTGCATAAATTAGTGAGTTCATCTGATATAAAATCTCCTCCTCTATCTTATCTCAAGCATTTTAAATCCTTACCACTTTGTTTTTCTACCATATCCTTATACCATTTAAACATATTGAATGCTTCAGATTTATCTTTTAGAAACATAACTGTCATCATTCTAGAGTAATCATCAACAAAGAGAATAAAATATCTATCTCCATAATAACTCTTTGTCCTCATTGGTCCACATAGATTAGTATGGACTAATTCTAGAATATGTTCAGATGTATGGGTTTTACTTTTGAAACTAGACTTTGTCATCTTACCTTTTTGACAATTTTTGCACATGATGTTGTCAGGATTTGACATCATCGGTAAGCTTCTTACATTTCTCCTTCTGCTTATTTTCATCATGTTGTCAAAATTCACATGACACAATATTTTTTGCCACAACCATATGTATTCATTTCTAGTCATTATGTAAGTGGTGTTAGTATCATTCAGATAGAATAAGTTACCTTTTGTCTGTTCACCGGCACCAATCAATCTTCTTGATTCATTGAAGATATTTGGCTTCTTGTTCTCAAATGCTACTCTGTGACCTGAATTATTCAACTGAGAAACACTCAATAGATTATAATTCAATCCTTTTACCCAATAATAATTTTCACATTTAATCAGGTTATTCAACATTTGTAGTTCCTTTACCTTCAACTGGACAAGGTGTATCATTACCCATTCTTACTGTACCACCATTATAGTACTCAAAAGTATTAAATTTTCTTTGTCACTAGTCATGTGGTGAATGCAGCCACTATCTATAATCCAGATGTTATTCTTTCTAACCTTAGATATGAGTGCAGTTTCTACATACCTTTCATCTTCATCTGAATCATCTTTCACAACCAAAAACACCATCTTGATGTCTTCATCAGGTTTGGTGTCAGTATCTTCATCTTTGCAAGAATCTAGGTAGATGGCTTTCTTGTCTTTGTCCTTCTAGTCTTGAGTATTTGTTCTTTCTGATTGTCGGTAACTTCTATAATATTTTTTATCACCTCTGTTATATTTCTTCTCAAAATATCTATCATTAACTCTATCATCTTTTCTTCTGTTAGGACATCTTACAGCAAAATGTCCAATCTCTTTACAATTAAAGCATACAAGTGGTAACTTTCCTTTGTATTTACCTTTGCCTCTCTGCATTCTTCTAGCCATAAGTGCTTTTATTTTATCTAGATCTTCTTCTTCACTTTCACTTTCACTATCTATTCTAGATGTGTGTCTATGACTTGATTTTCTTATTCTCATAGAAGATTTAAATGCAGAGTCTAAGTTTGGTAAGAAACTATTATCAAAGTTATTCATCTCAAATGAAATTAGTCTACGGATTAAGCTATCAAGAGTAACTATATTGTTTGCTACTACTCTCATTTATTGAATGGTAGAAACTCTAATAGCATATACAGGTAGTAAGGTTCTTAAGATTTTACTTACCATTGTCTCCTCTTCAAGTGTACCTCCAACTCCTCGTATAGAATTGACTACTTCTTTGATTATTGTGTTGTACTGTGTCATCTTTTCTCCTTCTTTCATTTTGAGATCATCAAACTTTCCTCTAAGGCTTTCTTCCTTGGCTCTCAGAACATTTGTATCACCTCCATGTACAAGCTTTAGTTTGTCCCACATCTTCTTTGCATTTTTTCAATCTTTGACATCTTCAAAATCAGCATCAAAGAGAGAGGAAGAAAGATCTATGACCATGTAGTTGTGCTCATGCTTCTCTCCCAATTGATCTACTATCAATACTCCTATGGGCAACACATATTTAGTATCTAGGTGTTGAGTAACATCATTACCAATATCTGATAAGTGGAGTCTTATCCTACTTTTCCATAAAGAAAAGTTGTCTTTGTTCAACTTGGGCACATCTCATTTATTCATCTTGTGACCTTGACTTAGGTCTTGAAACCTTCCTTTCTAAGTGTTGGAAACACTGAGAAGGGGGGGTGAATCAGTGTTTACCTATTTTTTCAAGTTGAGCAACTTAAACATAAATCAAATATACATCTAATGAAGAAAAACAAAAGATCACATAACAGTTGATATGATTACAGAGAAACCTTTATTAGAGGAAAACCCTGGTGGGAATTAGTACCCACAAATATTGTACAAGTATAATGAACCTGTTAAAGTTCCTTTGCCTTGTTAGAAGCAGTCTTTACAATATGAGTACAATGACCTGGTTAAGGGTCTGACCCTGTTAGGAGTCTTTTACAATTAACCCTGTTAGGGGTGAGGACTCACTATCCTAGAGCTCACTGCTCAAAGAGAAAGAAGGCTACAACCTCCTTGAGAATAGATATGCACTATATCAAAAAATGAATTGATGTATGTGACACAGATTTCTAATCAATTCTAGTCACCCGCTTATGCTCTTAAATTTTTTAAGGGCTCTCTCTCATACTGATATCTTCATACTACTCTGCTATACATCTTCTCTAAGTATTTCAATGACACTTCAAATGTATCTTTTCATTACATATATATATATATCTTTACGCCTGAATAGACACGACTATAAACAAGACCTTAGTCGGCCCAAAAACATAATACACAACACTTCCAAAAAAATTGGCTTAAGTGTGTTTACAAAAATTTTAAATACATGCTTACAAACTTATTACAATAGGCGCTTTGCCTTTACATAACAAAAGATTACACGCTAATCAAAACAATGAAGTCAGCTTCATACTCTGTATTATGGACTGCTGGTGAACTTGTTCTTTCTGTAACTTGTCCATACTACCATTCCATACAATGTGTGTATAGGGTAAGCATAATAAATTACCATAGAGATTAATTCTGAATGCACATATCCTTAGGTGATCGTAAGCACGTGCGTTGATGCCCTAATCGACTGCAAGTCACTGTTCTGTTCTGTCTTCTACACTTAGTCAATTTTCACTTCATAGTTTACTATCAAAAACTTCATATGATTTGTTGCCATAATGAAAACACAAAATAAGCCATATATTCCCTGGGAATCAACTTTCCAACAATCTCCCCCTTTGTCATTAATGGCAACAAAGGAATTTGGCCAAGTTACTTATAATTAACTAACACCCAAAAACTGTATATCATTATACTTTATAATATATACTACACATATTCCTTGTATATTACTCCCTCTTTGACATTAATGACAAAGGTGTCAAAATAGTAATATATACATACTCCATATATACTTACTCCATATATACATCTAGATATACAACTTGAAGATTCTTTATCTCATGTTGCCAGAATGCCTTCATTGCATCAACTATCTGGAGATGGGCACATAGAGCATAAGTGAGCTTCTCCATTTTTTTTAGGTCCATGCAGGGACCTTGATCATATGTGACAATGGTGGCATCAATCTGTTTGATGTTATCATCTAGAACTACTAAGGAGGGCGCAAGTGCATTTCTCATCTGAGTCTGTCGGGTCCTTATCTTATTGATCTCCATTTTGGCTTTTTCTATCTTGTCAAGCTGACCTTGATAGATATTGTTGCAGATGTTCATTTCTTGTGTGGATGTCTCAACTAATTTCCTAACACTATCAACCAATATATCTACCTCCTCTATCTTCTTGATATGTTTAGAGGTCAATTTCACCCTGTCCATGCAGTTGGCTATTACATTTTTGCCTTTAGCTGCCAACTCTTTCAACATAGACTGACCAATCTTCAATGATTTTAAGTCGAAGGTAAAGTTCTTTACTAGTTCATTCAACCTTTCCTTTTTGTACTCATCTTCTATAATTCTAGTAGCTGAGTCTACTAAGCTTGTAAAATGTGCTTTGAATCTTGTTAGTATACTATCTACATCATCAACTGACTAGATTTTTGCTACTTTCTTGTCTGCAAGTACAAGGTCATTCAAAATGTTTACTAATTCTAAGAAGAGAGGATTCCTCATAACCTACTTCTCTTTGGCATTTTCCATGGCTAGGACACTGATCTTAATTAGGTCTTCTTCTCCCCAAGCATCCAAACTTGTTGAGTCAGGTGTTAAACTTGACAACAATGAGGTGGATGGTTGAATGGATGGTGTGAATATGGTATTCTGATTAGTTTCCATGGACTCACTTTTAACTGGGATCTCCATGACTGGTATCTCATTGTTTTGATTATCTTCCTCTTTGTTCAAATCTATTGAATCTATAGAGGAAACTTTATCTTGTTGCAAATATGTATCATTAGTGCATGCCTTCTCTGTCTCTTCCGAGTTCACAAATGCTTTCTCAAATTTATCCATATCATTATCAGAAGTGGTCATAGATATCTTGATATCATCAATCACTATAGTATCCCCTGTATCTTTTTCTGTATAAGAGGCTATTGAGACTGAGGGTGCTGAAACCTGTGGACCTGTCTTAGGTGCATTCTAAATTACTGGTTCTACAACCTATTTAGGAGGAACTGGAGTTTCCTTAGTTGTAGGCGTCATTGATGGATACATATTTCTATCTAGAAATACCAGCTCAAATGCCTTATGATTCTCTTCATTGACCAGATCATACTCCTTGTTCATGATATGAAGAATTCTTATTTTGGTTCTTAGGTACGGCTTTATTAAATCCAACAAAATGACTTTCTCATCATGCAAGCACACCAGGAGAAGACTATCCAATGTTTCTTCTCTTATCCTCATATCCTCTTCAATTGCTTTCCTGTTCAACATATCAAGTATATTCCATACCTTGTCTAGTATGAAATTCTTAAGTTCTAATATAGTCCTCTTGAACTTAATCATATGAGAGATGATCATAGAATGAATATCTGATTTGTCTATCTCTTGGTATTTGTCATATATATTTGTGAGACTCTAGTCTTCCTTCATTGACAATTCTATTCCTTAAGAAATTAAGACTAGGTATAAAACCTACCTCAGGAGGAGCTTGAGTGTTCTTTACCTTGCTCCTTGTAGTCCTTGAGGATGGATGACTAGTGGGCACTTTCTTCCTTCCTCTAGACTTCTTTCTAGGTACTGATGGTGGAGATGCATCTAGATTGATGGTGGTTGATGGAACAGATGTATCTTCATTTGATTTCTTCTTCTTCTTCTTGGGCATATCATCAGTATTTTTCATTTTTACTTCTATGGGAGTCTTCTTAATTTCTTTGGCTATCTTAGCTTCTCTAGCTTTGTCAAGATATTCTTGTGTAACACCTTAAACTTTTATGATATTTGAGGTTATCCTAGATGCCTTCCTTTTTTTCTCAGTGTTGTATAAGATAGAATCAACTTGATTTGTCTTTTCTCTATCAGTGCCCCATCTGGGTTCATTGGGATCCTTGGGTGTAGATAAGAGGACTTGAGCATAACCTTCCAAAACATGTTCTTCGAATTCATAACCAAGAGGGTGAATCTACTTCATCCTAGGCTCAACTGCCTCCATGCAAGTATAGTTAGTCTCCACCATGAAGCATATGGTGTCTTTGTACTTCTCAACTATTTTCTTAGGTATCCTGAACCTCTTCTGCATCTTGATCCTGAATGTCTTGATGTCCATGTCCATATAATCCTTCACACTACTCTTTGATGTGGCTTTCAGTGAAATCTATGACATAGTGGGTTTTCTTCTGTCTAGGTAGAGATTTGCAACCTTTCCTACTAGGTGGAAGTAAAGATATATGATCAGTGAACCAAACTTGAATATCTTTCTCTTGTCATGCTTGATAGCTCGGATGTTACCAATCAATTGAGCACGCAATATCTCACATAGGTTGTATTGAGTTTATTGTCTTCCACCATTTTTATTGTTACTAAGATAGTGGCTACAGATACACTATTTAGTCTGCTTGCGTGCTGAAATTTATAACCTAGTATCATGGTAACTAGCTTTATGTCATCGTCCTTGATAGGATCAACTGTCATACCGCGCCTATCACTCCTAGATAAGCATGCTTTCTCAACTTGTTTCTTAACATCTTTACCAGTTGGAAGAACTAGTACAGTCTTGGGTAGTCCAGTCATCTCATGAATTAGATCAGTAGTGATGCAGACAGGAACCTCACCTATCTAGTATAGATCATCATGTATCCTTCTTAGTAGTATCTTCACCCATTCTGGCTCATAAAAATCATGCGCATTGGAATACTCAAAGATAGGGTTATCAATGAGATGCATGTATTCATTCTTGAATGTATAATCTATTTTCATCATAGAACCCATGAGAGATGCAATACTGTTGTCTCCAACTATTTCCTTTTTGTAGTAAACATATGTGCGGATGTCTTCTACATGTATGACTCCAAGCGGAGTCCTAGAGAATTCTCCTTCGACATCATCCAGTATGTACTTGAATGGATGCTTATTAAAAAAAAATCTCTTCCTCTCAGCAATGTCGAATACAATAGGAGTGGCCATACTTACTTGTAACTAGGTTAAGTAGGGTTTCACGATGATTTTGAAATGACACAACTACTAGGGTTCCATCCAAATCTAATCTATTCACAAACCAACTAAAATTCCAAGTTGTAGTGCTTTGATGCTCGATGCCTATCTTCTTTCTGAATGCTTCAATCTCCAATGCAAAGTAAGGTTTTAAGATCTTTTGCGAAGTTATATAAAGATCAATTGCATTTAATGCTTGTTGCCATAAAGCGGTTTATATAGAGAATTTCAAAATTTGTTCTAAACAAAGTAAAGGCTATGTGTGAATGCATACAACCTCAATTCTTTATTTCAGGGTAAAAGCACAATAATCTATCACCCTTTTACAAAGGAAAAGGACGACAAAATCAAAGTTGTTCAGCTTCAATAGTATAAAAGTGACATTTATGTTTGGAATTTGAAGATGATGTAAACTAATAAAATGTTTTAAAATGGATGAAGTTTATGATTAATATTTTTAATATTTTTTTTGAATAAGTTTTGATATTTTTTTTTAATGTTTAAAGATGATTTTTCAGTTGCAGAAACATGCTGAAAATTAGGGGTCTAGTTCCCGCCAAAACATTATATGTAAATAAACATTTTTTCCCCTAATTTCAAAATATGTTATAGATGACATATATAGTTAGTGCATGAAGAAATAAAAATT
>MU227479.1:3772465-3784812 GCA_018584345.1 Thuja plicata
TTGAAAGGATTTCTTCTATTTGCTACACTTGTTAGAATGTAGACAAAAATACTCATTGAACTGAGTGTATGCAATCTAAAATTTATGATTATAGATCCATTAAAGTTTACATGTGCAATGTATCACCTAATGTGATCGATTATTACCTTTGTTGCTCGGTAGCCTTGATTCTTGGTTCTTGATAACCAAATTCATCTTTTGTTGTTCTGCTTCTTGAAACTCTCACTCTGATCCATAGATGTGTTCCTTGGATACAATCATGCTCTCATCCATCTCAAATTAATGATTACACATCTATTTATACAATAGATTTGACCTTTTTAGTTTCACGTATTACAAACTTAACTCTATGATCAAAGGTTTGCAACTTGACCTTGATCTCGTAGTTTACATGTTTTTAATCAGTTAGTTTGATTAAAATAATTAAAATTATGTTTCTTGTTCATCAAGAAATGGTTTTAAAACAAATCTAAACTCTAAATATAAATCATAACTATTTTATCTGACGTGGAAGTCAGATCCACTTTTCTCAAGATATAACTGACTTTCGGTGTTTGATGCTTGGGTTTCTCTGAAAGTCTTTCGGTGTTCCTTTGTTGAACTATCCATTAGGTTCCCTTGATCTATCAGGTTCCTTTGTTTACTTCTCTTCAGTTTATAGTGTAACCTTCTTGTCGGGTTCCTTTGTATCATCTTCGGGTTGCACTTTTGGTTTAATCTGTAAAACTTGTGTCGTCGGGTTTCTCTATACTTAGCACTTTTGGTCTAAACTCAAACCTGTCTTTCAGTGTAGTATAACCAATGGTTCATAACAACTATTTTCTCCTTGCATACTAATGGCAAAATATATGTCATCAATATCCCCATTTTACATTAGTATCAAAAACTAATATGTGAAAATACTAAAAATGTTTATAGTATGTACACCATGTATATTACGTAGTCATTTCATGACTCCCCGTATGCATATGCTGACATAGTATAGTATATGTGTATGTACACTTGTCTTTATACTATTTCTTCCTTTTTACCTTGTCTTTTTCCTTTTTTCTATATGTATTGTACATATCATTTTCCTTTTCCCCCTTTTTTGATAGTAAGGGAAAAGGTGTATACCTATAACTGATCAAAAATATGAGAGTGAGAGGTCTTCATTTCCTCCATCATCTTCTCCCATTTATCCTTTAGATGATCAAGAGCCATATGCTCTAGTGTAATCCTAGCATGCATGTCATAGATGTTGTCTACTACAGACATCTCGAGGGTGGAAATTAGTTGTCTTGCCAAACTTATGTGATGTTGCATAAGTGTGAGGTTCGGTAAAAGTTGAGCCTGTAGCTCGGTAACCTCTTCTCTAAATTGTGATTCTTCTTCCCAAAGTTCTTGTCTTAACCATTTGATTTTAATTATCTTCTCATAATGCAATTTGATTGCATTGGCATCTATGGTTAGACTTTGAGCACTTACATTTAGATTGGAATCGATCTTTGCTATCTTATCACTATTATCCTTAGTGAACTTCTCCAAAGTGCATAGATTAAGGCTTCCCCATTACAGATTGGATTTACTATTCAAGGAATAATACTCAAGATACTGGCATTCTTGGCTAATATTTTCTATATCTTGCACAACATAGTGTCAATGCATTGCAATCACAATTTTATAATGCATAGTGTATTTTTCAGACTCAATGTTTTATTTGGAGAGCTTTTGTAGAAAATTACCATTAGGTTCTTTCTCACAATGATCACAAGCTGACAGTTGAGAATGTTGTTTTTTTATTATCAACCACTTTTCTACACTAGCAAATATTTCTCTCAGCCCATAAATGGTTTCACATGAGCTACTTGGTGCATTTCCTTAGGTAAGGGGATCCTACCCCTGTACATATTTGTAAATAATTTTAGTGTAATGAAGGTTTAGGTTGTTTGGTTTTCTAGTTTTGGCTTTTTGGTTTTTATTTCTTTCCATAGAAATGAAGGATATTTATGTATCATGCAGATACTAAGGGAAACATTCATTGGTATGACACACCCACATCTATTGTTTGTGACATTAATCACAACCACTTCTTATATTGCGGTTCAAAAGTAGCTTGACCTTAGCCTATTACCACTTGGGTGATTGTTTGGGTGAGTACTTCTTTTTCCACCAAGGTAGGCCCTCTAAAAAAATAACTTGGGTGTTATGGTCACCTTTTAGTGCCATGTTAGGTTTGTTACTCAGCTAATGGAGATTATGATGAAGATCAAGATCAGAGGTATACAAGATTTTAGAAAGAATTATATCGGTTGTTATTTTTTCATTGATGTCAAGCAATTGATTTTTGGTTCATATTGAATTTCCATATCTTTCGGAGTTGATTTTATTGGGAAAGTTAATAAAGATCAGACAATGATAAGTTCATCTTAAGATAATTGGTTTCTACTTTATCAAGTTGGTAAATAATATTAAGCAAGTTGGTAAGACTAAATAGTTAAGTTACTGAGTAGAAAGAAGTCTGTTGGTAAAGGGTTATGAATGTCAGTTAGGCCACTGATACATTGAAGCACTGAGCAATGCATGTTAGTCACCGAACCAAGAGTTAGTTACCGAGCGAGAAAAAATGTTAGAAACTAGGATAAGAATACATTTAATGCAATGACACAATGATTTGGAATATTATAAGGATGGAAAATAAGTTAGTTACAAGATCTACGAATGAGAAAATTCAAGGAAGAAATCTATGGTATAGATTAAGTGGAAAAGTGAAGGTTTTATTTCCAAGAAAAGTGCAAGTTCTGAGGTGATACCTAAGTGGTTAACCGAGTTTCAAGTTCATTGAATCAATTCAAAAAGTTGATCAAACGGATGAGTGTGATTGAAGAAAAATCTAATCAAGGAGATTAAGAGGAAAAAATAGAGTCTATTTAAAGGATGAATTTGAAGGAAAGTGAAGCTGGAAAGTTGAAGTGTTGAAGTGCTACCGAGTGATGCAGTAAAGAGAAAAGAGGTCAAAATCTAACTCTAGAGCATAGACAGATGAATTACTAATGCTAGTAGTCTGAAAGAGTGCATAAGGGATATGATCAAGCAAGAGGTAGTTGTATTTTTTTACAAACCATTTTACATATTATTGCTTATTAGCATTTGTAACAACAAAATATCTTAACCTAGTGGATTTAACAGTCTTATTGTAAAATCCTTGAGAAAGGTGACATTCTAAAAGAGTGTTCAAAGCCCTCTAACTAGGCCACTCCTAATAGGGTGAAGATCTTAACGGTTCTGAGGTAAATCCCCTAATAGGGTCACATTTAACAAATGTGTATTGTAATCTTTAACAGGATAAGCTCTTAACCCAACATACTTCAGAAGAGTATTTTTCATTTTTGGGTGACAATTCTCACAGAGGTTTTTCTCAAATTTGGTTTCCTCATTAAATCTGATGTCAAATGTATTGAATGATTCATGTGCATGTTATTTACTGTTTATGCAAGTTACTATTTGAGTTATTGAAGTTATTTGGTGATTTGGTTATTGTTGTTGTTTATTCTACCGAGTTGAATCAGAGTTGAGTTTTTAAGGTTTAAAGTATCATAGGTGTTTGATTCATCCCTCCTCTCAGTAATCCAACAATTGGTATCAGAGCTAAGTGCTCCAAGAGATAATTATAAAAGAATTGAGTTAAATATTTGATGATGTATAAGAGGGAGGCACCTAAGTTGAATAAGGATAAATTCTCTACATGGAAACACTAAATGAGGTTGTACATATCTAGTACTGGAGAGTATGCACTATATTATCTTGAAAATGAGTATACACCACCTCCAACGAGTCCTTTGAAAGTTGAATAGATAAGAGAAAGACAAGACCACACAGAAGCTATGATTGAGATATCATCTACTCTTGATGATCTGCAGTTCAATGACCTTATAGGATGTGATACAAAAAAGTAGATGTGGGATAATATTGAATTGATACATGGTGGAGATCAACATGTTCTGAAGGAAAAAGTAAAAATCTTGAGAGGGAAATTTGACTCTATGAGAATGAAAGAAGGTGAAAATGTTACACTATACAACACTAGACTAAAGGAAACTGTGAATGCTATCAGAGGTGCTAGAGGATAGATAACTAAAGAAGTTGTGAAAATCAAATTATTGAGGATATTGTTACCTATGTATTCCATTCAAGTATCTTCAATACAAGAACTAAGGTCTATTCCTCAGATGATTGTTTCAATAGATGTTCCTCTTGGTAAGCTGGTTGCTTTTGAGCTTAATGATTTTGATAATAATTTACCTACTACTTCTAGGCTTGAGTGTACATTTAAATCATATTTGAAGATTTTAAGTTCTAGGGAGTCTAGACCAAGTGATGGTTATGCAAGTAGTGCAAGTGATATATAGCTGCAAGAGTGAGTTAGAAGAACTGTATGTTGAAGATGAAGCAAATGAAAGAGAATTTGAAGTTCTACTAGCTAGAAGACTACAAAGAGGTAAAGACAAGTATCAAGGAAAGATTCCCTTGAAATTTATTAAATGTAAAAATATTGGACACATTGCTTCTAGATGCCCTAACAATGATAGTGATGAGAAGAAAGACAACCGAGATGACAACAAGAAAGAAAAAAGATTCTGAGATTTCAAAAATAAAGGTAAGAAGTCATGATGTCACATTTCTAATGAAGGACTAACCAATGATAATACAAATGATGATGAAAGAGAATAATTTTTTGGAAATAATGGGAAGTATGCAGTGAGAAGGGAGGGGTGAACTAGTACCTCTAAAACTTTTAGTTAATTAACCTTTAACCTTATATAATCAAATCTTTTCTTTACCGATCATATCTTTTGTTCTTTCTTTATTCATGTGATATCAATTCATAATCTTAATTGTATGTAGACATTCATAGAAATATTCATGAAAGAAATAACACATAACATAAGATATGGTAAGGCAGAAAACCCCTGTTAGAAGGTAAAAAATGTGGTTGGGATGGCACCCACAAAAACTTCACTATCTACAGATTGGAAGGGATCGGTCAAGGCTTACAATTTGATCACTTCTAATGATCTACCCTATTAGGATTATTATGTGGATATTGGTTAAGGTCTACTCTATTAAGATCTTTAGCAAAATTGTTTAGTGTGCACTCAGTTAAGAGATTTACAATAGGATTGTTAAATCCACCTTTCTTGAAAGGATTTCTTCTATTTGCTACACTTGTTAGAATGTAGACAAAAATACTCATTGAACTGAGTGTATGCAATCTAAAATTTATGATTATAGATCCATTAAAGTTTACATGTGCAATGTATCACCTAATGTGATCGATTATTACCTTTGTTGCTCGGTAGCCTTGATTCTTGGTTCTTGATAACCAAATTCATCTTTTGTTGTTCTGCTTCTTGAAACTCTCACTCTGATCCATAGATGTGTTCCTTGGATACAATCATGCTCTCATCCATCTCAAATTAATGATTACACATCTATTTATACAATAGATTTGACCTTTTTAGTTTCACGTATTACAAACTTAACTCTATGATCAAAGGTTTGCAACTTGACCTTGATCTCGTAGTTTACATGTTTTTAATCAGTTAGTTTGATTAAAATAATTAAAATTATGTTTCTTGTTCATCAAGAAATGGTTTTAAAACAAATCTAAACTCTAAATATAAATCATAACTATTTTATCTGACGTGGAAGTCAGATCCACTTTTCTCAAGATATAACTGACTTTCGGTGTTTGATGCTTGGGTTTCTCTGAAAGTCTTTCGGTGTTCCTTTGTTGAACTATCCATTAGGTTCCCTTGATCTATCAGGTTCCTTTGTTTACTTCTCTTCAGTTTATAGTGTAACCTTCTTGTCGGGTTCCTTTGTATCATCTTCGGGTTGCACTTTTGGTTTAATCTGTAAAACTTGTGTCGTCGGGTTTCTCTATACTTAGCACTTTTGGTCTAAACTCAAACCTGTCTTTCAGTGTAGTATAACCAATGGTTCATAACAACTATTTTCTCCTTGCATACTAATGGCAAAATATATGTCATCAATATCCCCATTTTACATTAGTATCAAAAACTAATATGTGAAAATACTAAAAATGTTTATAGTATGTACACCATGTATATTACGTAGTCATTTCATGACTCCCCGTATGCATATGCTGACATAGTATAGTATATGTGTATGTACACTTGTCTTTATACTATTTCTTCCTTTTTACCTTGTCTTTTTCCTTTTTTCTATATGTATTGTACATATCATTTTCCTTTTCCCCCTTTTTTGATAGTAAGGGAAAAGGTGTATACCTATAACTGATCAAAAATATGAGAGTGAGAGGTCTTCATTTCCTCCATCATCTTCTCCCATTTATCCTTTAGATTCTCAAGAGCCATATGCTCTAGTGTAATCCTAGCATGCATGTCATAGATGTTGTCTGCTACAGACATCTCGAGGGTGGAAATTAGTTTTCTTGCCAAACTTATGTGATGTTGCATAAGTGTGAGGTTTGGTAAAAGTTGAGCCTGTAGCTCGGTAACCTCTTCTCTAAATTGTGATTCTTCTTCCCAAAGTTCTTGTCTTAACCATTTGATTTTAATTATCTTCTCATAACGCAATTTGATTGCATTGGCATCTATGGTTAGACTTTGAGCACTTACATTTAGATTGGAATCGATCTTTGATATCTTATCACTATTATCCTTAGTGAACTTCTCCAAAGTGCATAGATTTTGAATTAAGGAAATATCTTCAGTAACGATTGGATCTAATTAATTTGTTAGTTCTGAAAGCTTTACCTTATTTTCTGCCACTTCTTGGCTGATCTTTTCTATTAATTTGTATTGGATTTTTTTTTTCTCTTTCTTCAATAGCTTTTTCAGCATCCACATTCTGTGTTGTGATGGCATTGGTGAGAATGGAAAGTTGATCTAGAATGGGGGCATTGTGATCAACATCAATGTCAGGAACTATATGTTTTAAGATATCTCTTGTATTTTCTAGCACTAAAGAATCTTTGTGTTCTTTTCTAAGATTTTCCTGTAGTTCTTTTCTTTGACATATCTCTCCATATTCAATAAGAGAGTCATAGTCCAATGTGGTTGGATCACACTTTGATATTTCAATGATTTCATCAAGTGTGACCTCCAACTTACTCTTCTTGGTTTTATTCTTCTTCTTTTGTGATGCACCTGTATGCAAAACCATAGCAAGTTTTTATGCTTGGTCTGATGTGCTTGAGGAAGGCTTCTGTGGTGTTGTACCTTTTTCTTGCTACTCAGATTTTTCCTTTCAATTTTATGAGGATGTCTCCTTATCTACCTTCGGTGTATCTGCACCATCTCCTTGGGTTTTCTTTGGAGTGGTATCAACTATATTATCTTGTTCACCTTTCTCCTTTTGCATTTCATCGGTATCTTTCATTTGTGCATCCTTTTTGGTGTTATCTCCATCTTTTTATGTGTGATCTATATTTGTAACATTTTGATCTCCACTGGTGACTACATGTTCATCAGTTGTCTCTTTATTTTCATCATATGTATCCTTTTTTCATCATTACCCTTATTCTTGGGTATGCTTGCTTCCTTTTCTAGTAATTTCTCCTTTTTTGAGATAATGTTGATAGCTTGTATCAATAGTGGTATCTATCCTAGTGTGTCTACCTATGTTGAATTTGTTGTAGTGTCATGTTCATTGGTTTGGTCCTTGACAACAGTGACATCTTCATCTCTCTATACTTCATTTGTAGCATCTACTCCGGTAACATCAATGATTGTATTATCTGGCCATGTTTCATCTACAATTTCCATATCCTTGTTTCCTTTTGTGTTCAATGATTCTTCATTGACATCTTCATCAGTAATAATAATATGTTTGGGGCTCTGTTTCACCTGATCATCTTTTTTCTATTGCTTGTCAGTAAGAGAAATTTGTGGCTCAAGACTTGTATCCTTTTTAGGTATATCAAGTATCTCTCTCCATTTAGCCTCACTCTTCCTGTCTAGTTAAAGTAGATGTCCTTGAAGTAATTTATAGGCTCTTAACTTTGGTGAGAACCTTTTGGAGTGATTCTTCATCACTTCTTCAATCTCCTCCATTTTAGATTTGGGAGGCATGATAGAAAATAGGGCTCTTTCCCTAATCTCTTTCTTAGAGTGTAATGCAAATGTCCATCTTGTCGATAATCTATTCTAAAGTTCTTTTGGCATATTATCTGCCAATTGTATTGGAACATATTTGAATATACACATCATTTTGATAATTGCCTCTTCTATTTTATTTTGATCCTCAAGATCCAATGTTAGCCATTTCTTAATCTTGTGATCATTGGTTGTTCCTAATTTGATAATAGAAGCACAAACCTCATTAATAGTTTCAGGAGTCTTACTCTTTTCTTTTTGGACAGATTCACCATGTTGAGTATCTTCGATACCTTCCTTGGTTAGGATTAATTTCCTTCTCCTCTTTGGTGCTTTGGTCTATTTGGTTTGAGGTTCTATTTTTTAGTTTCTTACTTGACCTTTCTTGATCATTTTATCATTCTTTATGTCAATATTTTTCACAACTAAGACATTTTTAATCCTTTCTTTGGCTTCCTCATAAGTCCCAAACTTGGGTTGTGATTTTTCCAATGGTTCATTTACCAATGCCTTAATAGCATTTTATGCTTGATCTATGTTTACCTCATAATCAAGTGGAGCCAGCCATGTTGTCTTTAGTACAACTGGCTTGATATAGGTGTAGTTAGTGTCCACCATAAAACATATGTTAGTCTTGAATTTTTCCACTAACTGTTCCAGAATCCTTACTCTCTTCTGCATTCTTTCTTTGAATCCACCAAAGTATTCATCCATGAATGATTCAAAATTATCTCCTAGTGATTTGATGAACTCACTAATCTATGTGGTCACTGGTCTAGTAGTGTCCCACTTGACATTTCCTATGGATTGGAAGGATTCTTGGAAATAGAAAAATATACACATGATGAGTGAACCAAACTTATATGAGTTGGAATTTGCAGTCCTTATTATCTTCCTATTCTCATCCAATTGTCTTAGTAGAAGTTCTGACAGATCCAACTATAGTCCCTTCTTGACAATTTTGTATGTTGTATCCACTACTCCAGATGTAATACTGTTCATCATTCTAGCCTGAAAGAACTTGTATCCTAAGACACATGCTCAAAATTCATTTCATCATCTTTGATGGTGGATACCTTTAATCCTCTTCCATCCCATGTTTCTCCTGTATTCTTCTCAATGTCAGCTTTAGGTGGGTGCTTAAGTGCCTTTACCTTATCGGTTATGGGATAATTGGTAATAGCATGTATAATATCCCTGGTTATCAGTTTTGGCTCATCCAACCATATCTTTTGGTCATGTATCCATCTTAGTACTAACCGAATCCATTTAGTTTTGAATTCCTTCGAGAACAGTAGAGAATGTGTGAGCCCTTTTAGTTCAATGTGTTTATTCTCTTCCTTGATAGTGCTATCATCATTGCAAAGCTTCTTGAAAGCTTTCTCAACTTCCAGGTCTCCTATTTCTGCTATCTTGCTATGTATATATGCTCGCACGTATTCGACAAGAAAAGACCTAGCTGGTATTCTGGAGAATGCACCAGCATTTTTGGGTTGTGAAGAAACCTCGGGACATATCTTATAGTGAGGCTCTTCACAGGTTGCATTCTTGATTAGATTGCCCTTATTATTTTTATCATTCTTGAGCTTGGAGGTTCTTGACATAGTTTCCATCATTTCTAGAATTAGGGCTTTTTCCCATAAATGAAAGTAGAGTTCTTGGTTATCTTTGTTACTTACTTCAATCTCTTTATCTATTAGGAATCTATTTGCAGTGCAAGGAGTCTGGTTGTTGACGCTGTACAATTGGGTCACTTTGTGCTCAGGTTTCCCTCTGTCTCTTCACTCTGATCGCTTGGTGAAAAATGAGACCCTTCCATCATCTATTTATAGACTTTTCCCTAAGTCAAGTCATTAATGCTCAACCACTTCTCAATGTGTGAAGATGAATTCATCGGGTGATACAAAATAACATTCTTGGTGAGAACGTGATTCTTTGGGGAAGCTGTCAACTTGTTATGTTCACTAACGAATTTTGGTGTATGACGAAGATAACATTGTCAACTCACATGATTACTGATGGATTTTAGTTTACACTAGTGACTTAGCTTTTATGTGTTAAATGATGATTCTTGGTAAGTATAGATAGCTTAGCTTTGTTTGTACACCGATGCATATCGGTATGTATTGACCAACAAGATTGAATTCACATAATTATAACAAGTAATACCATAGTGCATCTTTAATCATTCTAATTTGGTATTTTAACTATGTATAATGGAACTAATGCAAAATATAACTTGGTACAATGCAAATCCATACTTACTTGTTCTTCTTAGGTGGGGGTGGTGATGTCACTAGATCCATTGGATACGATGTCACCATTTGTATTGCTCGATCTAGCTTCATTAGTGTTTTTAGCTTTCCTCCACATTTTGTTTCTCATCTTCGTGATGTCTTCAATGGTGTTTCCATTGAAAAAGGTTCTTGTCTTTGTCATTCGGTCTTTGTAGTATTTCTTTAGATGACCAACTTTATGACAGTGTAGGCATGCGATTCTAGGGTTAGTCCAACTCCTATACTTTCTTGTCCATTATCTCATACAGTTTGCAGCTATGTGTCCAAATCTTCCACATGATGTACAGTTTGCCCATGTGTTGTAATCCCAAACATATTAGTTACCGACTCTTTTTGGTTGATAGGTAGTTTCATTTTCTTTAGGCTTCTATGCTTGCCTTTTCTTCTTCCTACATTCAAGAGATGTGTGCCCATGTATTTTGCAAGTAGGATAGTATTTGTCCATGTAGGTTTCCTTCTTTGGTTGTTTCACCTCAGATTTACATTCATAAGCTTTATGTCCTTTCTTATTACATTTATAACAAATTCCTATGAATGAAGGTGTGGATTTAGGAGTACCTTTTATTTTTCTCCTGCATACATTTGATGTGTGGCCTGTCCTTCCACAGTGATTGCATGTCATCTTTCTTTGTCTTGGATTTGTGTACACATTCTTTGGATCAGCTTGGTTGGGTGATTCTTCATTCTCAGTATAGCCTAGTCTAGTGTTGTTGTTGGCTCCTCTTTGTCCATGCAGAAAATCATCCATCCTTTTGGTGCTTTCTTCAGCTCTCTTCATCGTGTAATTATGTTGTTGCTGAATTCTCACTTCATGTTTCAAATTTTCATTTTCTTCTCTTAGCTCACCAATAGCTTCTATTCTTTCAATGAGTTTTGTATTCGTTCTATTTTTCTCTTGACTTACAAGAATAATCCAATTTGTGATCTCATGATGATGTTATGTAAGTCTTTGTATTTATGACTCTTTCTCTTGTAGATTTTTATTAATCTTCCTCGTGTCATCAATATCTAGTGTTCTTTCTTGCTCATCTTGTCTAGCATTGTTCATGACATCTATCATTCTTACCATATGTATCTCTTGACTGATTTTTAGATATTTCACTTCTCCAGCTAGATGTTGATTGATTAGATTCAAACTTGTGATGCTTTCTTCTGATGTGTCTGATGATTTTCTAGTTTTAGATCCTGAATATTCAAATAGATTTGGTATCTCTTCCTCTTGATAGTATGTTTCATTATAGCGAGATGTCATAATCTTTCTTTCATCCAGTAACTGTCTCATCTTGATTCTAGCTTCTTTATATTGTTCAAAGAAGATCTGTATCTCTAACTTCTGATTCTCAATACTCTTGTCAAGCCTGTACTTCTCCATTGTATGGTTTTTTCTCTTAAGTCTTTAAAATTTCCAAATAAGAGATCTAGCTCTGATACCAATTGTTGTAAATAATGGGAAGTATGTACTAAGAGGGGAGGGGTGAATAAGTATCTCTAAAACTTTTATTTAATTAACCTTTAACCTTATGTAATCAAATCTTTACTTTACCGATCATATCTATTGTTCTTTCTTTATGCATGTGATATCAATTCATAATCTTAATTATATGTAGGCATTCATAGAAATATTCATGAAATCAATAACACATAACACAAGATATGGTAACACAGAAAATCCTTGTTAGAAGGTACAAATTGCGGTGGGGATGACACCCACCAAAAAATCACTATCTACAGATTAGAAGGGGTCAGTTAAGGTGTGAGGCCTCACCCCGACCCATCACAGTCTTACTGCTCGATTTCACTTTGATACACTTTTTGATTATCCTGACAGAGACTCGAGATACTATGTTATGATGATAATTATATTGTGTGAATTTCATTTTGATATAGATTAGACCTAGATCAGATGGTTGTTTTGATTATATATTTT
>MU227479.1:3819377-3870462 GCA_018584345.1 Thuja plicata
AAATCCTTCATGCTAGAATAGTATTGGTCACTGATTTATAGCATATTCTGAGGGCTAAATATGTTATTTATTACACTCTTTCTAGTTAGAAGGCAATAGGCCGATATTAGTGGTTTTTGAATGTTTAATCTAACCATTTATACTAATGCAATGACCTATTGAGTGTTTGTGTTGATCTAACAGGTACCCAAATACACACACACAAATATCACATCATATACTTCAAGATCGGGAGATCGAGAGACTATTGCTTACTTTACTTGAATCTGAGATAGAGTGAGGAGTGCACATAACTAAATTATGCCAGTCCAAAAAAATTAAATTCTATAATATATGTGTAAAACTTTGAAAATCTAATAAACCTACTTTTCCCTGTATTTTCTTAATGAAGAGGGTAGTAAATATAACCAATTTGTATAATTGGTGATTTGAGTTTAGGACCAATAAGAACTTGATGGTTAGATCAGTGCAAACCTTGGTAAATTATTTTATGTTTGGATCTCATCCCAAGGGATGTTTTAAGGAAATCATAGCTTTAAAAAAGTAAACAACAAGACAAAAGGATGGTTACAACTATTACCCCTAGAAGGACAAAATCACAATAATAAGACTTACAAAACATAGCAGTCAAAGGCGTAAATGTTGTAATTTGACCATTCACTCAAGGCAAGTTGAATTTTTAAATTGAAATCCATTTTTCCTAAGGAAACTAACAAAGTTAAAGCACCTAAAACATAAAAAATAGCTAAGCTAAATCTATCTAAACTAATTTGTGTGTAAATGAATGAAAAGGTTGTTTGTTGTCAGCTCAAATAAGAGAGAGCTTTAGGAACCCTACCAATAAGACACTAAGTACCATAATAGCAACAAAATTTGGAAAAGGGAGCTCCAAAGATAGAAGAAAGGAAGAGATTTTTAGCAATAAGAATCAATAAAGATAACCATAAATGATAAAATATATTTTCAAATTAAGATAGACCTATGTTACTCATGCCAAATTGGGATACCACTATTCTCCACATAGAATATCTCGCAAGTACATGTTGTCATCTGTATGAAAACCAAAAATTGCATATTACAAAAAACATTCGCATGATTTTCACTTGTTTAAGCCTCATAATCTGCCTCCACCATATTGTAAAAATACAAAAAAAATAGTGAAAACACATTGTATTATGTGGATTTGTATAATTGCAATTGTGCCATTTTGTGTGGAGAACAACCAAAACTATCAAATTGGGCCCATCTCTGCTTGGAAACATCCTAGGATTTGGGGACATGTGGAGCATCCCACGCCTTCCAAAAAAAATTAGAACTAGAACTAGAAATTATAATATGTTTTTATTGCTTAATTTTTTATTTATTTCTTTTTAATATTTTAATTTTTAAAATTAAAAAAAAAATACAATAAGTGTACATAATGGTAAGTAAATATATTATTCATTTAAAAAATATTATCAAATATATTAATAAATTTTTAAGATTTTTTAATATTTTAAAAAAATTATTTAAGTTAAGGGAAAAGCACACTTATTGCCATAGGATGAACCAGTGAATGATCTGCTTTGCAACTCTTATTGCTGAATAAGATCCTTTGATGTAGTACTGATCACCTGAATGTGATAGATAAGTCTTTGTTGTTCCTTTATACCATTGTAGCCTTCTAATCAATCCGCCTCTTCATATTTGCATCTATACATGTATTCAATGTTGTTCTAATGATTGATGATTATTTGGATAAACAAATTGTCTCACATATATACCTATCCAAATAAATTACCTCTATAAGTTGGCTACAATCAAATTAAATAGTTTCAAACAATATTCACCAAGTCGGCTCAATGTTGATACTCGGGTCCAGTAATCCACTTGGGTGATATATTGACACTTGGGTGACACAGTGAACTTGGAAACTTTGGCACTCGATTGACACTGCAACTGCTTAGCTTAGTTAACACTTCAAGCTGTTGGCTCAGTTAACACTATAACCATATGAATAACTAAGTGTTTTGGCACTAATTGACAATATGTCTTGTCATAAGGTCTACAATCTCCCCCTTTGGTATTAGTGACAAAAACACTTATTATACCAAAAACTCTGATCAAACAAACTGATAAGTCAAAACTCCCCCTTACCATTTTCTTGGATTCTAGCTCGGTTTTGACTACTGCACTACAACTCGGATGCAACTGACTCTATTTTTTATTTTTCAAAACTATTTTTGTAATTCTTATATATATCTTCCTCTTCTCTGTACATGTATTTCCTCATATATATACCCTCTGATATACTCTATATTTTCCCTTTGTATACATATATTCTATCTTTCCCCCTTTTTTTTGACACAAATGCCAAAAATTCATATCTACAAGGTAATACCAAAATGTGAAAGGAAATCACTATGTAACTTAAAAATTTGAGACAAAACCTTGTCCCAATTGTCTTGCAAATCCTTCAGGATGTGCAACTCAATTTTGATTTCTGCAGACAACTCCATCATAAGCTTAGCAACTGAAAAATTGTTATCATGGATGAGTGTTTTTGTGTGAGCAATATGTTTTTGCATGACATCCATATGAGGAATGAAGGAACAATAGAGACTCATCTATCACATTCAGGTGATCATTACTACATCAAAGGATCTTATTCAGCAATAAGAGTTGCACAGAAGATCATTCATTGGTTCATCCATATGAGGAATGAGTTGGCTTTGTATTGCTGATAGGGATTCCCTTGTTCTTCCTTCTTCCCTCAGTAGGTCTACCTGTAGATCAATTAGATACCTGATCTTAACAAAATGTGCTGAACTTGAACTAGGATCAAGTGCCAACTAGCTTGCAGTTGCCTTCAACTCATTGTCAATATTTGTCAGCTTGGTCTTTATTTCCATGGTAAAATTGGGTGTGTCACTCAACTTTACAAACAATGTTACAACATTATTCACAGTGGTTTCTAGAGAGCTGATAATAGTGGATAGCTTCACTTGATCTATTGCAATCTTACCTGCAACATTCTCTAGAACCTTATTCTCAAATTTTCTCTCTGCCTTCTACATCAATTTCTCCTGACCACTTAGATCATGGTTAAACTTGTGAACTATGTCAACAAGTTGGTCCATTATAGAGTCTTTCTCATTGGCCTCAATCTCTAGTGTATCTAGGAATATACCTTTGATTTCCTCTAGCACTCTATTCCTTTTCTTCTCAGCTTGGAGCTTCTATTTTTTTTCTCTTTTCTTCCATAGCTCCCCAAGGATGTTCATCTACTCAGTTGTCAGACTAGAAAGATCCCAATTAGGAGTCACAATGTCTTCCTCAAGGTCAACTTCATCAATAATTGTTTCCTTTTCTTTACCCTTGACCTTGGGATTAGGTGAAGGAAATATTTCCTTACCTTTTCCATCATCATCCTTATCCTCAGTGTTCAGTTGAAGTAGGTCATTAAATGTCATTGCAGCAACTATAGAATCAGTACAAGCTATTGAAATATTCATAATGCCCTGTTGTGACTTAATCTGGCTTAGCCTAGTAGTAGGCAGATCCCGATGCTTGATTCCTACTAGACCTAATGTAGAATTTGTGGTGTTTTCCTTGCTCGAAGATAAGACAATCGGACAAGGTGATTGGGGCAGGGATGCCATCACTGCCACTGCTATCTTCTCTACATTAGATTCCTCAATGGTATGTACCTTAGGTAATTATTCATCTTTAACCTATACATAAGGGTCTATACTCAGTTCCTCTTTCTTATCATCTTCCTTGTCTCCCTTGTTATAAAAAATGGACTTCCACAATCTAGTTGTAGTCTGCACAACATCCTCTATTTTCTTTCCCAAAATTTGAAAGGTTCTAAACCTTGGAGTATGTCTACTCTCATACTTAGACATAGCATTTTTTACCTCCTTATCAGTCAATTTAGGCATGAATTTCTTCAAGGTTTTTTTTCTGATGTCTTTCAATCTGGACTGCATTGTTCCAATGAATGGTGATTGCCTTAAGAAGGTCTTTAGTCATTTGGATTTTTAATTCAGATGGATCATACTTCCATTTTGCCATCTTCTATAGTAATGCATCCTCAACCAACTTCTACTCATCTTTGGTTCTGGAAGCATACCTCAGTGATCTGAGACTTTACATACCACTACCTTACTTAAATTGTTGAACCTTTTTCTCAAAGGTAAGTGGTGGCTTCTTGAATGTAAATGTTTCTTCCTCTTCATCATCTTCTTTTGGCAATATCTGTTTTCTTCTAGATTTCATGGGATTGTTTGCAGTGAAGGAAGTGGTAGAGACCTTTGGTGTTTTTTTTGGGGATAGCCTCTTCTTCTTAGGAGGCTCTTCTTCTACCTCTTCCTCTTCTTTCTCAGGTTCTTCTTATTCTTCCTCTATGTCATCCCCTTTTCCTTCAGTGGTCGAAAGAGGAGAGTCTGATGACTTGCCATATTTCTTTCCAAAATTCTCAATTATTTTTCTTCCTCTCTTCAATATTTTGGGAATCTCAATTTACAATGATATCATGCCCTTAGCTTCTTCATAAGTACATTTTAGGATCAACATGATCATTAATAGGAGCCTCAATAATATCTCTATTCTCATCAATGTTAACCTCATATTTAAGAGGTTTCACCCATGCAATCTTGGGTTTGACTGCTTGGATGTGCACTCTGTCATAGTCAGCTAGGAATCATATATCATCCTTATAGTCTTCTACCAATTTTTTGGGAATTCTGAATTTGTTTTGCATTTTCTCTTTGAAACTTTCAAAGTAAGCATCCATGATACTTTCAAAATTGTCTCCCGATTCTACTATAAACTCATTGATCTGATAAACTATAGGCCTATCCTTCTTCCATACAACTGTCTCTTTTGAAGGGAAAAACTTTTGAACATAAAAGAATAAGAAGACCAAGAGTGAACCAAACTTACACGGACTAGTCTTAGATGCCCGGGTGCTCTCCATGTTTTTTCTTAGTTTCATGAGATGCAACTCGGCTAGGTCAAATAATAGATTGTTCTTGACCACTTTGTATGCCAAGCCCACAGTCTCACATGGAACACTATTTGGTCAGTTGGAACTATATATCTTATGTGAAATTACATGAATTCCAAACTTCATCTCCATGTCAGTGACTCCATTCAACTTCATGCCTCTTCCATCCCACTCGACAAGATTCATCTTAGCTAGATCAGCTCAGGGTAGGGTCTTACTCGCTTTAGGTTTATCGAGCATTAGGTACCCTGTCACTCAGTGTACCATCATCTTGGTGATTTTCATGGGTTGATCCAACCAAAAATGCATGTCGTGAATATGGCTCAGAATAAACCTAATCCACTTTATTTGAAAATTCTTTGGCATATGCAAGATATGGGTTTTTTTAAACCCTTGAATTCAAGGTGCTTGTGTTCTGGCTTCAAGTTTTCATCCACACAAAGTGCTTCATATGCTTGATTCAACTCAAGTGTGTCTAGCTATCAAATGGTACAATGATAGAAATTTCAAATATTGTGGATCAATAGTACCTTAGGAGGAATTTGATAATGGGCTCCCATTGGATCTATCTCCTCTGCGATCGCTGGATGAAGTTTGAAATTTGGCGATTTGCAGACTGCATTCCTCACTAACATCTCGGATCCCTTCTTGATCTTACTGCTGGATGAAGATGTCATAATTCTCAAAAGATTGATGAAACTTCACTTCAACTAAAGATTTGAAGTACAAATTTGCTCTGAAATTGCTAAAAGCTCTTAATCTCTCTGCAAACTGTAAAACTTGGTAAACAATAACCTTTTGATTTCACCATTTATGAGAAATTTCACCTTTTAAATTTTCATTAAATAATCCATACATAGTATTTTTTGTAGATCGGTTAGTTCTTCCAGGCTTACTCAGAAGCTCGGTGAGAACTAACTTTGCATCTTTGAAACCATATAACCCGACTTAACTTGGTTAAGTCTGAGTAACTTAGTTAGAACCATAATGTGTCCCAGTGCATCAATATGTAAATTTGGACTTGCTAGCACATTTGGAATTGATGTATGATGGCTTTTATGCATAGTTCCAATTATCTCCTTACATCTTTATTCAGAGATGGTGAATCCACCCAACTCACCATTTTGGGTGTCATTTGTTCCTTCATTATTTTGGTCTCAATTATCAAGAGACTTCCTTACCCATTGCTGACTCATCTGATTTTTTATTTTAGAAAATTTTGTGTTTCCTTTCTCAAAACCAGTATCCACTTTTTCTCTATTTGTACAGTTCTTTCTTAGATGACCAAGTTGCTTACACACGTAACATCTCTTAGTAGGATTCATTTTTCTGAGGTGAATCTTTGCACAATTTTCACCAATGTTCCCATACTCACCACAATGACAAAATATGTTCCATGTGTTGTAATCCCAACCAAAAATTTCCTTAGCTAATTGTTCAGTAGGGTTCCACTTCTTAGTTCTGCACTCTGAGGATTTATGACCTTGTTTGTTACAATTGAAACATTTTCCTTCAAACTTAGGTTTCTCAGTGCATTCACTTGCTCTATGTCCATGTTTTTTGCAACTATAGCACTTACCATTAAAATTTGACTTCCCATTGCTCCAAAATTAATTTGATGTATGCCCTAACTTACCACAATGATTACATGGAGATTTCTTGTTCTTTTGAGCTTTTTTGTGAGGATTTTCCTTGTTCAGTATAACCTAATCTAGTCTTTCCATGATGTCTAAATTGAATTTTCTCTATCAACTGATTCATGATTTCTTGTGAATTCATCATCCTCTCATTAGTTTTCTTTTCAGTATTGAGATCAATTTGCAGTCTTTCCTTTTCAGTCCTTATATTGATAACTTCTTGGTTTGCACTATTGATTTGATTTATCATATCTTCTTATTGAAGTGACAAATGATGGATTTCTTTTAATTTTTCCTCTAATCTTGTACTTAGCAATCTCTTATCTTCTTGTGCCATTTCTTTGTCATTTTTTGCTCGTTTCTTTTGTTCCATGACTTTGCTTATCCTAACTAGATGAATTTCTTGTTCTCTCTTAAAATTTCAGACTTCTTCATGTAAAGTGAGATTATTTGCAAGTAGGTCTTCAATGGATGCATCAGCTTCTTCAGAACTTCTTTCTTTGCACAAATATTCAATTCTTTCTTCTATGTAACCTTTGTCATTCATTTGCATTGATAATTCTTTTCTTTTTTTTCAAGGAATGAGAGAGCTGCTCCTTGAGTTTTTTGATTTGATCCATGGCCACTTGTAGATCTATCTTTTCATTTTCAATGGCCTTCTCTAGTCTATATATTTCCATTGCCTCTGATCTTTGCTCAAGCTATTAAACTTATGATAAGAGAACCTTTTATCTAATATTAATTATTGGAAATATATTGTAGGCTAGGTGACTAAGAGGGGGGTGAATCAGGAACCAAGAATTTTTTTTCACTTTTATCCTTTATTAGATTGTCTAATCTAATTGCATGGATGGAACAAAAAAGAAATAAACATTCATAACACTTGACAAAAGATATGGTGACCCAGAAACCTTCCAAATAGAAAGTAAAACTAGGGTGGGAATGATACCCACAAGCTTTAGAACTGTAGTAATAAAGTTGGCCTGTTAAGGTTTACAATTGACCACTTATGATGATCTGCCATGTTAGGAGCAATAAGGACTATTAGGTCCACCTTGCGAAAGGATTTATACAATACAGTTAAGTATGCACTCTGCTAGGAGATTTGTGAAGGACTGTTAGGTCCACCTTATTAAAGGATTTTGATTAATACACCTATTAGGATGAGCTAGTGAATGATCTACTATATAAATCTGATTTGTTGAATAAGATCCTTTGATGTAGTACTGATCACCTAAATGTGATAGATGAGTCTCTGTTGTTCCTTTATATTATTGTAGCCTTCTAATCAATCTGCCTCTTCATATTCGCATTTATACATGTATTCAATGTTGTTATAATGATTGATGATTATTTGGATAAACAAAGTGTCTCACATATAAACCTATCCAAATCAATTACCTCTATAAGTTGGCTACAATCAAATTAAATAGTTTAAAACAATATTCAACAAGTCATCTTGATGCTGATACTCGTGTCTAGTAATCTACTTGGGTGATATACTGACACTCAGGTGACACAGTGAACTTGGCAACTCTGGCACTTGGTTGACACTGGTTTCTCAGTCCACATTGATCTCTCAGAGATGGTATGCAACTTGGTTAACACTGGTGACTCAATAGACACTGCTTGGAACTAACTGCTTGGTTGACACTACAACTGCTTAGCTCAGCTAACACTTCAAGCTGATAGCTCAGTTAACATTGTAACCATATGAATGACTAAGTGTTTTGGCACTAATTGACAATATGTCTTGCCATAAGGTCTACAATTTGTGCATAAGTATTGACAATTAAGGTGGTTGTAGTGAAGGTTTATTAGGGCATCTTTAAGTAGGTATCATGTGGCACTTTGAAATGACCACCTTTTGATCCTTTCATGCATGATAGATCCCGCAACATGTTTCATTTCTACTCAAAATCCAGAACAATATCTCTAAGTAATTAAGTCGTATACAGAGACAAAAAAAAATGAAAATCAGATGTAATGTTTAGGATTTGTGGGTGCACAATTTTAGCCATAATGGTTACTGGAATTATTCCCTTAAATTAAACGTTGGCTATTTTTGCAATTCAAATAAACTAAAAATGATATTTTATAGAAATATTTTATTGGTTTTATGTTTTTTTTCAAATTTCCTATAAGAATTGCATGTTTAACTATGCAAAAAAAAGAATGTACTAAAATTGTTTCAAGTGTGAGTATAATGTTTTGGTTTTACAAAAAAAAATTAAAAATTAAAAGGGTAATTGTAAATGGTTTTTTTTGAAAATGAGAAATCGATAAAAAAAATGGTTTGAAAAATTGATCAGAATCCAGTATGAGATATACTTAGTATAGAGTATGTTTTTGATTAAGGTAAAAACAGGTTTTGAAAGGACCCCAAAACCTTTTACATAAAGCTACTAGAGATAAGCATCATAAGCCCAAACAAACATAGAAATCCTACAACGAACAAAAGACAGGATCCAAAAAGACACCCTAAACCCAAAATAGGAAGTTAAAAGTACTGCCAAAAGAATGCACAGTTTCCAGCACAACTTCTAGCACAAAATCTAGCAAAATTTCTAGCAAAATTTCCAGAATTGAAGAAAAAACATTACATCATTTTCTGGTAGGCTTCCTCTGCCTCCTTCTACGTTTCTTCCATTTTATCAATGGACTCCTTCCGCTCTAGCATCTCTTTTGGGATCTTAGGGACTTTTCTTTTAATACCACTTCAGGTTCTTAATCTTGGGCCTGAGCTTCCTGCCTTATCATCAATGGTAATTGTTGTATTTTATAGCAGACTTCTTTCCAGGAAAGCGTATAACACTTTCAGGTTCTGAACCTAAACTTGGAGCCCTTCATTTTTGTGCTTAAGGATGACATGTATCATGTTCCCATTGTGGCTTATTTGTTCTTTCATATCTTGTATCTTTTCTTCCACAATCGCATTAACTCTAGCAGTGAACTCCTCATCTCTGTTATTGTTATTTACCTTAATCATCAGGTTTTTCTCCATTTCCTCAACCTTGGCCTTGAAAGGCTCCATCGCCTCCTGTATCTCAGTCAATTGCTACTTCATTATCTTCATCTCCTCACTAAGCCAGTCTTCCATGCTCACCCCGTAGTCCACTTTTCTTTTTAGGATTCTATCATCTCTATCAAAACCAACCTCTTTGGGGCCCATTCTTTGTTTCTTCTTGTTCCTTTTACTAGCCTTTAAAATTGGATTCTCATTTTGACCCTCCTCGTCTTCGTCCTCATTCTTCTTCTCCTCTTTTTCATCTCCCTTTTTTTAATCTCCCTCAATTTTCATTTCTTGGTTTCTAGCTTCATCGCCCTTACCCTCTTTATCAGTAATATACATTTCCTCCTCTTCCATCTGAGAGTACTCCTTACTCAGCTAAGCTTCTTTCTCCTTTTCTAGATTCTCATCATTTGTCTCACAAGCTTCATCATTCTGGATCTCTTCATCTTTTCCCTGATTCTCTAGGGTTTCATCATCTGTCTCCTCCTGTATTTCTGGGTTTGCCCTCTTTTTGGTTCTAACCCTTTTCTTCAAGCTCTATTTTTTACTTTCCTACTTAACCTGCCTCACAATCCCTTTAACCCTTTTGGGGATAGGCTTTGGGCTATGGTTGTGGGAATACTCTGAGATCAACAGAATGAGCCCCACATGGAGCACCGGGTTACTCAATTTCTTTCTATGCTCCATCATGTTGTTATGCAACGAGCTCAGGAGATAAAAAGGAAACAAAACCTTTTTACCGTGCCTAAATTGATTAGCCAGGATGGAGTGCAGATTATAAATTTTTGAGTATCTACCTTCTAAGGTAAAATAATCGATCATAACTATGAGAATATTAGCCTAGTGGGATTTAATTTTTTTAATATCAATGTAATCCCCCATCCCTTTACTAAGAAGGCCCTCTTCTTCTTTTTTTAGAAAATTCTTGAAAGCTTGAGTTCCTTCCCTCTTATTATCCCTATAGAATTTCATGCCCTCACAAGACAAGCTCATAATTTTAGAAATAACCGTCATAGTGAGAGTGAAATATTTCCCCCATAGGTTATCTTTCCCATCCTTCCAACCCTCTACAAATTGTTTTGTTATCTCCATATCCCAGCCATGGAGCTTCTCCAAATACTGTGAAAAACCTCCCTTTTTCAACCTTTTCCAGACCTTCTTCTTTTGTTTCCATTTGGTGCAGTCAATTGGCTCCTCCCTCTTCAGACCTCCCCCCATAGTGCTCGTCGCTTTCTGAAAATGCAGATACTTTGAAGTCTGGAATGCAGAATTCTAGCAAGCTTTGCTATAGTGATTGTTTTGATTTGAGTTTAACACCTAGAAAGCGTGTGGTGTCACATTTCTCATTAATCATGTTTCCTTCGAATGATAGCACACATTACTTTTCATTATTATTGATGACCTCATCATTAATTATGTTTATTAATAACTCATTCAATACTGTTCATCCTATCGTACCTGATAAGACTAACCATAATCCACCTCTGCTTGCCATGATTGCATGACATAAAGAAAAACTCCCATGTTTGAAAGGCCATCCGCCGTCATATTACCTTCCCTAAAAATGTGGGAAATATGGTAATCTTAAAAATTGGAAATTATGGATTTGATTTTTTCAATGATATGGCTAATTATCCATGAAGCTTCATGAATTCCATTTATACATTTTATTATGTTCAGAGAGTTTCCCTCCAACCATAGTTTAGAGAAGCCCATATCTTTGGCTAGCATAACCATGTGAAGGGTGGCCATGGCTTCAGCCATATGGTTAGTCTAAACTCCCAGCGGGGCCGCCATTGCTCCCAGACAATTACCAACAAAATCCCTTATTAAACCTCCCACTCCAGTAGTCCCTAGATTCCCTTTAGCTGCCCCGTCAAAATCACCTTTGACCCAACCACTCAGAGGGGCACTCCATCTGGTATTTTCCCTCAAGTTTAAGTTACTGTCTTTCTTCACCTATGAGTTCATAAGTATATCCCTGATACAGAGAGAATTCTTATAGGGGGAGCCGCTCGATAGCTGATTTTTAAAATTTTCCAGAAGACTTCTACACACACTATTTTCCACAATTTGATAGGGGAGCTTTTTTCTCTGAAGATTCTGTTATTTCTTTCCTTCCATATTCTCCAAGTGAAGTGGGGCAGGATTAGCTTCCAAAGATCTTTGACTTCTTTACCCTTAAGGGGATAGTTCCATTGTTTAACCATATCCTAGAAATTATAAGGTCTGATCCAGTCCAGGTTAAAGACATTGAGCACAAAATTCCAAACTTTCCAAGAGTAGGGACAATGAATCATTATATGATTACATTTTTCAACTTCAGAACAACAGAGGATACATTTGTTAGACATACTGAATCCCCTTTTGCAAAGATTATCCACTGCAAGGATTTTATTCTAAACAAGAAGCCAAAAGAGCATATTTATTTTGGGAATTAGTTTATTATTCCATACCTGATAGCTAGAAGAGTGGTTATCCTTTTGGAAAAGAAGAGCAGAGGCAGAAGAGACTGAAAACTTTCCATTAGCCTTCGGCCCCCAAATCAATGAATATTATTTATTAGATCTAATAAACCAGGGACAAAGAAACTTATTGACCAAATTTAGAGAAGCATCAAAGGAGCTAAGGTCCACCCATTTATCATTGATCCAATAATCAAAAACCTTCTCTCCAATAATTTCTATACAATCCACAATCGCTGGCATCCATTCCTGCTTGTCACTAAGGGCTTCTTCCTTCCATCATTTATCTGTCTAGAAATTGGTTTTCCTACTTTTCCTTATACTACTCCCTACTTTTCCTAATACTATTCTAGATGAAAGAGCCTTTGATCTCTGAAGGGTCCCTAAGCACTTCCTCTAGAGAGGATAAGTGGTACTTGCTCTTGATGATAGCATTCCATTCCTTCTCTTCTTCAAAGATTCTCCAGCACTGTTTTGCTAGCAAAGACTTATTAGTGTTTTTGATACTTCTGATGCCAAGCCCACCCCATTTCTCAGGTTTACACACCACCTCCTACGCCATAAGGCTTAACCTCTTCTTCCCTTACACTCTAGACCAAAGAAATCTTTTCTGAATTTTTTCAGTCAAGTCAGCATATTTCTGAAGAATTTTAAAAAGACTTAGAGCATAGACTAGAATATTTTGGAGGGTAGATTTCAGAAGTTGAACTTTTCCAACTTGTCTAAGAGTAGCACCTTTCCATCCAACTAGCTTATTGTGAAATCAGTCCAAGAATACCATTCCAAAAGGCCTCATCAAGTTTATGGAAAAGAGGGAGACCCAAATAGGTAGAGGGAAGAGTCCCTATCTTGCATCCCAAAATAGAAGAGATCTTCCTTTGTCTTTCTTCAGGGGTATTACAAAAAAATAGAGAGCTCTTCTCCCAGTTAATAGATTGACCTGAAGCTTTTGTGTAATTGTTCAAGGCCTTTTTCATGTTCTTGGCTTCCATTACAGAGGGCCCCCCCATCATAATGGTATCATCCACAAATTTCTCATGAGAACACTTATGCAGAGCTGAGGATGGTTGGGGACCAAAAATCTGACCTGACAAGACCAAAATTTTAATGGATCTCCCAAGACTTTCTGCCATTATAGAAAACAGAATAGGGAAAATGGGATCACCTTGTCTAAGACCTCTTGTAGAGTGGAAGAAAATGGAGGAACCTCCATTTACCAGAACTGAGGAAGACACCCTAGTAAGCAATTGCATTATCATTCTTATGACATCTTTATCAAATCCAAAGGAGCTTAGAATTTTAGACTGGAAAGACCTATCCACTCTGTCATAGGCTTTGGATAGGTCCAGTTTCATTAAAAACCCCTATTTTTTAAAGGCTTGAAGGGAGTGAATATTCTCATGCACAACCATAATTGAATCAATAATTTGTCTTCCAGGGACAAACCCATTCTATTGAGGTGATATAAGATTTGGCAGTAATCTCAAAATTTTGGACGTCATTACCTTCGAAATGATTTTATAAAGGGAATTGCACAGACTTATGGGTCTAAAGCCATCAACCATGTCCGCTCCAAATTTTTTAGGGATGAGAGAAATCAACCTTGAATTAATTTTCTTAAGAATAGATTTACTACCAAAGAATTCTTTAACAATTGAACAGACATTTATCCCAACAATACTCCAAAACTACTAGAAAAAAGAACATCTGAAACCCATTCGGACCAGGAGATTTCTCTCCTTCAAAGGAAAGGACATCCTTCTAAATTTCAATCTCTGAAGGAATATCTTTTAGGAGAGCATTGGCTACTGAATCCAAAATGTGGGGAATAGAAACAAGAAGACTCCTCTGCTCAACCATGTCAAGGTTTTGATCTTTAGAGAGTAAAGATGCAAAATAATTCACCATTTCTTCTCTTATTTCTTCTTCTTTGGTTATTTTTCCATTCCTTATAGACAAAGAATGGATTCTATTTATGGACTTATGTTTAAGAGAAGTGAGATGGAAGAATCTGGTATTCTTATCTCCTGCTTTTAACCAGAGGGATCTAGATCTCTATCTCCAAAAAGTCTCTTCTTTAGCAATAATATTATGAAATTCAGCAAGGGCTATATTCTCTTGAATTCTCATATTTTTTGATAATCCATTCCTTTGGATTTCCTCTTGGATATCATTTAGTTCTGTTTGGGATTTAATTTTTGCTTGGAAGATGTCACCATAGGTATGCTTATTCCATCTTTTAACATTTGTTTTGACATTAGCCAATTTCTTGACCTCTTTGAACATAGATGTTCCTTCCACCTCAATATTCCACCACTCCCTAATTTTATTTTCTAGATCAGGATGGTCTAGCCACATCTTCTCAAATCTAAAAGGAGCATTTATTTTTCCAGCGAATGGAGAGACATTGAGGGAAATAGGGAAATGGTCCGATCTGATTCTTGTAAGGGAGGTAAGGGCACAAGAGAACTTTGTGTGCCATTCTAGATTAATCAGATCCCTATCTAGCTTAACTTGTATCAAGTCCTCTCCCACCCTACAATTAGACCAAGTATAGTTTACCCCTTCCAGATCAACATCCAACAGTCATTCATTGATAATGAAATCCATAAAGTCAACTCTTCTTTCCACTTGGGCTAAATTACCTCCTTTTTTATCTTCTTTCTTAAGAGGGGTGTTAAAGTCTCCCATAAGGAGGAAATTTTTATCTCTTCTTCATTCCATCTGATCATGTATATTCTTCCATAACTTAATTCTTCCTGTCTTTGTGTTTGGAGCATAAAAATTAATTAATGTCCAAGAAAAGTTGTCCTTTAAACTCCTAAGATCAGCAGCAATGAAATTTTTGTCTTCTTTAAGGAGCTTACAGTCAAAAAATGATTGGTTCCAGAAAACATCTAGACCTCTCAAGGCCCCTTCCAAACTTCTACCAAGGCATTTACCATGTTTAACCAGCTTCATACTTTCTATCTTATCTTTGCTCATTTTAGTTTCTTGAATCAAGAAAATATCAGGTTTAATAGAGTCTCTAACTAGATTCCTAACTACATATTGCTTATGAGGACTATTGAGTCCTCAAATATTCCATGAGATAATCTTCATTAAAGGATTGGGGTAAAAACTTGAAGGATAGTTAGTTGTTCTCCATTAGTAATGCTCTATTTTTCTTCCTCCTCCCTTTGAGTTTTCTCTGACCTTCTTCCTTTTTCTTGTTTTGGAGTTCCTATATCTTCTTTTTGTTGTCTAGTTTGAACTCCTAGTTTTTGGCCTCCTGCCTTCTTGTTTGATTTCCCCATTGATGAACTCTCAGCTTTCTTTCCAGAGCTTAAGTTCGCTTCAAAGGTAAGGTGCCTTCCCTCAGGGGATTTTGGGCTTTTCTTATTTGATCCCTTCTTTGAACCCACAGTTGACCATGAATTTTCCTCTTCTTCTTCCTCCTCTTTCTTTTGTTTCTCTTTCTAGTTTTGATCTATTGGGGAGACAACTTTACTTTCCCTGATTAGGTCAATTGCCTTCTTCTATTTTTCTTCTGACCATTGTTTTTCTTTTACTGCCATCTCCTTCTCTGCTTCATGGTACCTCTGTTTCTCTTCTCCTTTTGACAGAGTAACATTGTCTTCTTTTCTTATTTCATTTTGTTTTGTTTCAACTATGATGATCTCCCCTCTTCCTTCTATTGTTTTTCTTCTATTTTCATTGAGTATGTTGTCATTGATGTCAAATATTGATTATCAAGATCATATAAATTTTAGAGGACCACTCAGTGTAATATAAATTTGATTGAGTTGCTTGACATACTTGAGCTCCCTCTCAGTTTCTTTCTTGTCTACTTATCAGTTGCCAGGTTAGAATTATTTTTTGTAAATAATTTTAATTTCTCCTCATCCAGTGCTAACTCATTTCTCCTCTTGTCACCAAATGAATAGTATCTAATTTGTGCTTATCTTCATGTTTTTGGTAAAGAGAAGATTTGAGAATCTGATTTGTTTTTATCCTCTCTACACAACATCAAATGGTTACTTGCCTTGTACTGCAAGCTTTATAACCAATAGTACCAATCAGATTTGTCTATGTATCATCTTAAAATTGAAGCACTTCCATATTAAGAATGTTTATCCCTCCTTATGCGGTTTTTTAGGCCATCATCATGTTGTCCTCTCATTTCTACCCCTTCTACATCTTGTATGTCTATTTAGGACCCTGATTGGGCCTCTTTAGACATTTTCTATCCCACTTGGCACATTTTCTAGGGGCCCTGACTTTGTGGGTCAAGGTTGACTTTGACCTTGACCTAGATCAAGGTCGACCTCGACCCTGACCTAGTGGTGCAGGAGCACCTTAAGGTCTTGCAAAGATATTTGAATAATTTTGGATTGTAGGTTAGTTTTTCCAACCACCAGAGTAATAAGGACTATTTATGAGGTCCAAGTGTGTTTTTTGTGTGTCTAGATTTAGGATTGATTTGGGTTTAGTGGTTGATGAGATCAAATAGGATCTAGGTGTTTAAGTCCTAGGAAGTCAACCCAATGGTCAAACTTGGGTTGAGATCCCAAAATGGAGTGAAATTTGGGATTTTGATGTTTTTATATGTTTTAAGGTCTTATATGATGATTTGAAGTCAATTTGGGTCATTAGGCATAGTGGTTCGATAAAATGCTAAAAGTTGTAAAAGTTGCTCATGACAACTTTTCAATTTTGAAAAGTTGTCATGACAAAAATTCCTTAAATCTAGGAAAGGGATTTAATGATACCCAAATCCTAACATGAGGGTCAAAACATGTGGGAATAAGATATATAAGGTGGATAAAATCCTAATCTAATAGTTATTTTTCATTTTGTGTACAGGCTGAGTATTGTGAAGGAGATCTTGTGACTATATTCTGTAACAAAGCTTTGATCTGGTTGTTTAGTGGATTGAAAGTGATGAACTAATGCATTGAGACCTTTTCTTTTGGAATGTAGATTATTTTTGTGGAAAAGGTTTAATTTTTTAATGTTACTGGTTAAGCTTTTGTAAATTCTTTCTTTTCTTCTAGTTCGTTGTCATGTTTTGAGCCAGTCATGTAAATATGCATCCCACTTGAATTCTCGTGGTCAAATCTTTATGGCCTCTTGGATTCAAGTATGGGACTCCATGTACAATGTAAATAATTCTTGTAGAGTCATTTTGTGTAGGGGAAGAATTTTTAACACTAATCCCTAGGCGAGTGCCAGTGCATTCTGGTTAGGAGCTTGGATGAGATAGTAGCCAGAAAGATTGCTAAATGGATTGGGTGAACCCAATAAATGGTTAGGAAGCCTATCTCTATAGGAAAAGAGAGTTTGAATAGAAAGTGGAAAGATAATCCTTTGGATGCATAGAAGAATGGAGGACTTAAGGAGAGTTTTAAGTTGGTGGAGAGCTCTAAAGGAGATAGAGGATCATAGAGTTGTCATCTGTTTAGGGTGGTGATAGGAACCCTAAGAAGGCCCAAGGAGAGGTCTTGATTGGAGAAAGAGTGCTCTTGAGAGTGAGCTCCCCATCAAATTGGTATCAAAGCCATTGAAAGGCTTGGGCATTGATCAATGTATGTCAAAGAGAAGTGAAGCCATAGGAGAAAGCATCATGGTGACCAATGTAGAATTGGAAAGGGGCTTTTCATAGCAGCAAGAAAAGAATAGGCTTCTTGAAGAAGCTATGGAAGAAATGAAGTTGAAGTTGGCAGAGGTTGTAGAGACAACTAGTAAGATGAGAGAATAGATGAGTGAAGATAAATATAAAGGTAAGAAACAAGCTGAAGAGGAGATAGAACTAGATCCTGACCCTCCTCTACTTGAGGAACCATTCCTCAAGGCCCTTAAGGCATTAAGTGGCAAGGCCCTAGAAGGCATTCTAGTGTTCTTTGGTAAGATGAATGTAGAGATGGCTATGTAATAGATTGAAGGTATGGATAACCATTTCAAAGGTGATGGAATCATAGAAGCATAGAAGGTTAAGATAGTCGAATCAAGGCTAAGAGGACAAGCATTGATTTGGTGGAAGTTTTTGGAAGAAGAAAGAGAGAAAGAAGGGAAGAAGCCAATAGAAAATTGGAAAGATATGATGGCTAAGGTAAAAGAAAAATACCTACCAAAAGACTATGATATCCAACTACATAAGAGAAGGTAGAATCTTAGACAAAAGGACCTAGATGTGTCATCCTATACAGAAGAGTTCTAGAAGATTTTTCTTAGATCTAGGGTACAAGAGACAGAGAGCATCAAGTTTGATCGGTACCTTAATGGATTAAGGTGGAATATACAAGAAGAGATAAGCCTCTTTACTCTAACCTTCATTCATAGTTGTTTTCAAATGGCCCTAAAAGTGGAAGAGAAACTTAGAAAGAAGCAAGACTCTAACTCAAGGAGAAGAGGAAGAGGTACAAACTCCAGAGGAGGATATAGAGGTGGTTCCAGTGGAAGAGGCAATGAAAATATAAGGCAAGGAGACTCTAGGGGTGCTAAACAAAACCATGAGTCTAATAATAGAGGAGGATATAACAGAGGAAGATGATTTCACAATGGTGGAAGAGGAAGAATAGGTGGGTTTGGAAGGAGCTCACACTTTGCTACAATGAAGTGTTACTACTGTGGCCAATTAGGTCACCCTACTTATAGATGTCCATATAAGCTAGCAGCTTCACAAGGAGAGAAGAAGATTTCCTATGTACAAGAAGAGGACATGACCAAACAATTAGAGATAAGTTTGGATTTAGAGAAGGGAGAGAACCTCATACTTAGGAGGATTCTAATCAAAGCACCTACAAAGGATGAACACAAGTAGAGAAGGGCTCTTTTTAGATTCAAATGTAAGATTCTTGGTAAAGTATGTAGGGTCGTAATTGACTCTGGATCTACTGACAATGTGATCTAAGAGGAGGCAGTACAGAAGCCTAAATTGGTAAAGATTCCTCATCTATGCCCTTACAAGGTAACTTGGTTGAATAAGGGCAGAATATCTTGGTGAATTAACAAGTGTGGTTTGAGTTCACTATTAGCAAGTATCAAGATAGGATACTTTGTGATGTGTTTCCAATGGATGCATGCCATCTGTTACTTGGTAGACCATGGCAGTATGACAAAGAAAAAACTCACCATGGGGAGGAGAATAAGTACTCATTCAAGAAGAATGGAGTAACTCATAAGATACAGTCATTAATAGAAGAAGAAACAGTGGAGAAGGTAGACTCCAACACTCTTCTAATGAGTGGAAAAGAGTTCTTAAAGGACATGAAAGATGGAGGTGAAATTGGTTATTCTATTCTAGTAAAGCCAAAGGAGGAGGAGACACCTAAACAAGCACCCATGCCAACAGAAGTGAAAGAGTTACTAGATTAGTTTAAATACATCATTTGTAAAGGGACTCTAGCTACATTACCACCAAAGAGAGAGATAAGTCATCATATTGACTTTGTGCCAGGGGCATAATTGCCAAACAAGGTTTCATATAAAATGACACCAGAAAAAAACAAGGAGATAGCAAGGTAGGTTCAAGAGCTATTGGACCAGGGGTTGATCAAGAAGAGCATAAGCCCATTTGATGTCTTAGTGGTGTTGGCTCCTAAAAAATGAGGTAAGTGGAGAATGTGTGTTGATTCTAGGACAATTAATAGGATAACTATTAGATATAGATTTCCTATTCCTAGAGTAGAAGATTTAATGGATTGTTTAGGGGGTGATAAGTACTTCTCAAAGATTGACTTGAAGAGTGGGTACTATCAGATTAGAATGAAAGAGGGTGATGAGTGGAATTCAGACTTTAAGACTATAGAGGGGCTATATGAATGGCTAGTAATGCCCTTTGGGCTTACCAATGTACCTAGTACTTTTATGAGATTCATGGATGAAGTCTTGAAGGCTTACATAGGTGTATTTGTAGTTGTATACCTAGATGACATCATCATTTTTTGTAAAACAAAGGAAGAGAATATCAAACACTTAGAATTAGTGTTGAAGAGGTTGCAGGAGGAGAAGCTCACCATAAATCTTGAAAAGAGTGAGTTTATGAAACAAGAACTACTCTACCTAGGATTTGTAGTATCCCAAGGTTACTTGAAGATGGATAAGAGCAAGGTTGAAGCCATTTTGAGTTGGCCTACTCCCAAGATAGGGACTGAAGTCAAAAGCTTCCATGGGTCAGCCCAATTCTATAGGAATTTTTTTAGGAGATTTAGTGAAATCTCTGCACCATTCCTTGATACTATTAAAGGAGGACTTAAAACAAAGTTTGTTTGGACCAAGGAGGCCAATGAAGGATTTGAGAAATTGAAGAGGGAAGTAACCACCCAACCAATATTAGTTTTACCATGTTTTGATAAAATTTTCATTGTGGAGTGTGATGCTAGAAACATAGCAGTGGGTGCAGTCCTAAGTCAGGAAGGAAGATTAGTAGCCTTCTTTAGTGAGAGGCTTAATGAGGCAAAGTCTAGATACTCCTCATATGATCTTGAGCTTTATGCATTGGTGCAGTATCTTAAGAAGTGGAGGCACTATTTTTTGCCCAAAGAATTTGTGGTTTATACTGATAACCAGGTCTTAAGCTACATTAATACATAGGAGAAGCTTATTTTGAGGAATATCAAATGGATGTAGTTTTTGCAATACTATACCTTCACTATTAAGCACAAAAAGGGGGTGAATAAAAATGTAACAGATTCCCTTAGTAGGATATTACTCACCATCCAAGAGATTTAGTTGCAGAGTGTGGGGATTGAAGGATTCAAAGACATATATGAGGGAGATATTGATTTATGATAGATTCATAAGGTGTGTACTGATTTTGAGAATCACTTCCATAGTGAGTTTACAGACTATACCTTGCAGAATGGCTTGTTGTTTAAAGGAAAATAGTTATGTGTTCCAAGGGGTTCCATGAGGGAGAACCTCATCCAAGAGAAGCACAATGGAATTTTTAGTGGACACTTTGGGTTGAATAAGACCCTAGACTTAGTGGAAAGGTTCTATTGGTGGCCTAAGATGCAAAAATATGTTAGAAGGTATGTGGAGCAGTGTGGAGTATGTCAGAAGGAAAAGGGGACATCAAAAAATGTAGGTCTTTGCCATCCATTACCCATCCCAAGTATACCATGGGAGTGCATAAGTATGGACTTCATAGTGGGGTTACCTAGGACTCCAATTGGTTTAGACAGTGTGTTTGTAGTTGTGGAAAAATTTAGTAAAATGAGTCATTTCATTCCATGTAAGACAACTCATGATGCTACTGACATTGCCCACCTTTTCTTCAAGGAGATAGTTAGGATACATGGCTTATCAATAAGTATTGTTGCAGACAGAGATGTGAAGTTTATGGGGCATTTTTGGAAGACCCTATGGAGAAGACTAGGAACTAACTTGTCTCATGGATCTGCATATCATCCTCAAATGGATGGTCAGACAGAAGTTATCAATAGGGTTCTTGGAAACTTTCTAAGATGTTTTACAAAATAATATGGGCAAGGATGGGAACAAGTTATCCCGCAGGTAGAATTTGCCTACAATGATAGCACAAATAGGACTACTGGTAAGAGTCCATTTGAGATTGTATATGGGATACACCCAAGGGATGTAATGGAGATCAGATACTTGAAGGGATATGAAGGAATCAGTGGAAATGCATATGACTTTGCACAGTCAATGAGAGAAGTCCATGAACAAGTGAAGAAGACTCTAATGGAAGCCAATCAGAAGTTTAAGGATAAGAAAGATGAAGGAAGAAGACACCTACAATTTTAGGTAGGAGAGTTGGTGATGGTATTTTTGAACAAGGCTATATTAAAAAAGGGAATACCAAGAAGGTTACAAATAAAAAGGATTGGACCATGTAAATTGATAGCCAAGTATGGTGCCAATGCCTATATGATAGATCTTCCAAAAGAGATGTCTATTTCCCCCATTTTCAATGTGAAGGATTTGATTCCATACAAAGGAATAGAAATAGATGAAGGAGAGTACAGTACATAGATATCTAGGGATGTGGAGGAACTCAGAGTACCTATTCAATCTAAGCCACAAGTGGAAATAATTTTGGATTCCAGGGTGACAAAGAAAACAAGGAAGAAAGACTACATGGAGCATTTGATGAAGTGGGAACATCAACCTGAGTCAAAGGATACATGGATAGAAGAGAAATACTTCAAGAAGCATGGAATAAGTAGGGAGTTCATCAAACCTAAATTTCCTTGATTTTCTTGTTACAGGTGGGGTGGTGCAGGAGCACCTTAAGGTCTTGCAAAGATCTTTGAATCATTTTGGCTTGTAGGTTGGTTTGGCCAACCACCAGAGTAATAAGGACTATTTATGAAGCCCCAAGTTTTTTTTTTGTGTGTCTAGAGTTAGGAGTGATTTGGTTTTAGTGGTTGATGAGATCAAATAGGATCTAGGTGTTTAAGTCCTAGGAAGTCAACCCAATGGTCAAACTTGGGTTGAGATCGCAAAATGGAGTGAAATTTGGGATTTTGATGTTTAAGGTGTTTTAAGGTCTTACATGATGATTTGAAGTCAATTTGGGTCATTAGGCATAGTGGTTTGATAAAATGCTAAAAGTTGTAAAAGTTGCTCATGACAACTTTTCAATTTTGAAAAGTTGTCATAACAACAATTCCTAAAATCTAGGAAAGGGCTTTAATGATTCCCAAATCCTGAGATGAGGGTATATACATGTGGGAAAAAGGTATATAAGGTGGATAAAACCCTAATCTGATAGTGTGTGTATTATTTTTTGGTTCCTGCAGTTGCAACACAACACCTCAATAAGTCATTGCATTATTGCTTCCTATCTAGGAGGAGTATGAAAAATGCTATAATTTCCCTCAGATTATGCATTTTCCATTGACATATACAATCCTAGAATGGAATATTCAAATGAAATTAATATACATGCTCAAGAAATATGCATTCTAAACTCTAAAAATGAAGATTATATTAATGCATAACATGAAAGCTACAATGCAATGTAAAATTCTAATAATATGAATAGCATAACAATGCTTTCAACAATCCAAAATCAGGGGCCCATTGAGCTTAAAAATCATTCTATTTATAGAAGAAATTAGGAGTGAGAAGAGAGATAAGGCTATTCAATGCATGTGTAAGAGCATTTATGAGGGATAGCATTTATGACGCATGGTGAGGGTATATGCATTAATGATGCATTTATGAGAGATTTAATGAAGCATGGTGAGGGTGTAAGTCCAAGCTTGAGAAAGTGGACTTTGAGGGAAGGGGTGCTTGAGAATGTTGACATTTTGAAATGAGTTGAATTCCTAATCAAGAGTTTAGGAATGTGACATCATTAAGAAGTGGGTTAAGATGGGATTAAGATTAGGATTAGGCTTAGCATGGGTGAAGAGGTTGGGATTAGTTTGAACCCAGGAGTTAAGGTGGTTGAGATATGTTAGGTTAGGGGTTAAAGGGAATATTAATGAAATGAATTACATAATTAATATATTCATTCAATAATAGGGGAAATTAATTATTTAATCTTTTATTTGCTTTTGATAATTAATTAGGACTATAGCCAATTAATTAGATTAATTAGGCTAGGGGATTGGCTTTCGCAAGTGATGAGGTGTAATTAGGATTTTTATTTAATTCATTTTAATTAATTACCTTAGCCATATTTTTGATTTATTTTGATTGAATTGAATTGATTTGATTTGATTGGCTAAGGCAATTAATGTAATTTAGTGATTAAATCACTTAGGAAATTAAATTTGATTCGAATAAATTATGCTAGTAATTTGAAGAATTGTTTTGACATAATTGGGGTATGATAACACTTAGGGAAAATAGAGTCTATGGTCAAAGAAGACCAAATTAGGGTGGTTACATTTTCCCCTCTTTGAATTGATGTGCGAGCAACGCATTGATTCAAAGAAAGTTTTAGATGTTAACTTAAGAAAGTTTGAGAATTTTTCTCATGAGTGAACAAAATGCCTGATGAGATCAGTCTCATAATTGATTGACCTAAAATGATAGAATTGAATTTGAACTTGATTGAACAAAGGTCAATAAGTAAAGATCTTAAAGTACCAATTCTGAACTTGGTTGTCATCCAAAAATTGATAATACAAACTTCGAACTTGATCAAAAAAAGGTCAGTACAAAGATGCCAGGAGATTTTAATAAGAATCTAAGAAAAAGTAGACATAGGATATCCAGCTTGTTAGAACCAAAATCTTCAATCCAACAGTCCTGACTTAGTCAAGGAACTTGTTATGCCCTGCATCCCTATCCCTACATTTTTGTGTGCAAAATGTTAGGTCCCCCTTTTTTGTTTTCTGCTTTTGGCTCTTGCCTTGGCTTTTTCCTTTGTTTCTTTGTTTTCCTTCTCTGATTTTTCTCTCTCACAGTGTTGGTTTTGCTTTTATTTTTGTCCCTTGTATCTCCGGGACCCGGTCCCAGAGTTGGTCATTCTTTGTCCAGGATCCAGATTCTGGACTCTGGGATTCTTTGCCATGATGTCTTCTTTTCGTAAGAAGGTATGGTCGCACGGAATCCCCAGGCCCAAAGTCTAGAGGTTGGCTTGTTCTGGAGTTTGCAGAAGGAAAGGTAACTTAATTTTTACCTTGGGTATAAATAGAAATCACCTACAATTTTCACAATTACCACGATTAAAACACTTAAGCAATTTGAGTGATTTCAGAGCGATATCACAGCGATTTAAGCAGAGTCTAGTGCGAGCTACTTTTGAGTTGTTCTGAACAATTGCGAGTGGTTTTTGGTGTTGAGTGGTGATCCTTTGAAGGTAGAATTTGTTGCAGAGCATTCGTAGCCACCTTGCCTTCCTTCCTTTCTCCAGTTTTCAGGTTGGTTTCTCTGTTTCTCTCCGTTTCCTGGCTTTTCATTTTTTTTTTTTGGTTTGTGTTTTTGTCTTGTGTTTTCATTTTGTTTCTGCGTTTCTTTGTTTGGTTTGTTGCCCATTGGTGGGTCGTCTCTGCCAGAGGGTTGTCCACCCTCTATGCAGGTGTAGGATAATGTAAATGTTGTATATGCTTGTACATTTTCTGATTTTTTTTCAGGTAGCGGCTCTACATTTTGTGTCTGTGTATTTAGTGTATATTAATGTATATCCTTCCCATTTTGCATGTATATACCTTTTGAACCCAATGTATATATGTTATATATGTTGTGTATATCTACCTAGTTTTGTAACTAGCTCATTGTGCTTCCTCTGTTCTCATTCAAAAATTCACGAGCTTGTTCCAGGAAGGATACCACCTGGTTGAAACTTGGCTCTCGGCTAGTTTCAACCAGGTAGTTTTCTCTCCTCCATAAACTATCCTTAATAACCCATTTATGTCCCATGTATGCATTCAAAATTGTCCAAGTGGCCTCTTCTTTTTGTGCATTCAAACAGTTGGCTCCACCACCATCACCATAACTTCCATTTATTGCATAGCCACATGACGCCCACATGGGCCTGATAGTTTAGTTTTCGCACACACCTTCCAACAGTTAGTTTTTCAGACCCTGGTTCTTTTACCTTCACCAGCCCACACCTTACTTTGTTAAGTGTGCTGAGACCCCCGGGGCCAGATATTGGTTAATTTCCTAAGTTTGCAACATATATACTCTCTGAGATTTTTAACCTAAACTAACTTTTTAGGAAAATGAAAGCCATGGTGGTAAGATCTCTAGACCCCAAAGTATGATTTATCTATGAATTCTAACGGTCATCTTGCCTTGCAGGTTTTTATAGAAATATACTTTTATCATGTCTAAAGCTTCTGCATCTTCACCACCCAAAATTCTAGAACTTCCTTCCATGGCGGTCACCAGGGTAGCCGTCAGATCTAAGATGGAGAGGGCCTTAGAGAAATTACCTCTCACCATGAAGTATGTGAAAGAAAATGCCATCATGGGATCAAAGATTGATTCCAAGGTTCAATTGATCAATGACACCAGCGTCAGAATGTGAGCCGAGATGCAGGCCCTGGTAAAAATAATGTACATTCAGCGACAGTCTAGGGATCCGCTGGTGATCAGCGTTGGGGATTCCATGATTCTCAAGGCCGCCTATTTTACATGATTTGTGTAGGCCCCAGAGTTATTTCTCACTCTTGCAGTGCACTACAACTCTTCCATCCGGGCTATCATGCTCACAGCCCCGAAACCAACCGGGTATCCCACCCCCATGGTGTTTCTTGACACCGCAACTTTTCAGATGGGGTTGGGGATCCCTTAGTTTGACAACCCCACTTTGGTTACCAGATCAGATGCCTTAGCACAATTTAAGCAGTTGGAGGAAGCAACCTAGATATACATGAATACGCATTGGCTCAAGAATTTGAAGAGGGATCCCAAGAGGATGAAGCTAGAAATCCCCTATTCTAAATTTAAAGAAAGCATCTAGATGGGGATGATAGCACTTTCCTGGGTCTTCAGGAAACCACATGCCCAAGAATTCATAGGGTGGATGTACTACTTCTTGCTTGGAATTTCCACCGGTGAAGAATACTTCGATTGGGTTGCCATCATTTCAAACCACGTGGATTCTCAGTTCCTCTAGGTGGTCCAGAAGAGGAAGTTCTATATGACTTCCTATGTTCTATGGGCCCTAGCTCAACAATGACCCCACACCAATGGGTTTATCATAATAGGTGTACTCAGGATTGGCTCAGGTTAGAAGGCTCCCTAGGATTATTTCCCACAAATCTAATTGGAGGCTAGTTTCCTTAGTTTTTGTCAGGTTAACAATGCCTTCATTTACTACAACCTGCTCAAATCTACTTGGGATGCAGGGTACCACCTCTCCATGGAGGTGATGGATTTGGTCAGAATTTATGGCCATTATTATATAAAATTCCAATAGCATACATACATAAGGGTAACTGGCTTCTCTAGGAAGCCCTACTTGTTGCCCAAACATTGTGGGGAAAGGATAATCCTCCTGGAGTACTGCAGAAAAATGATGGAGTTGCATGCATTATACACCTTGAAGAAGGTAACAAACATCCCATTCCCAATCACTTGTGGGAATTACTCATGCATTCTAGCCACAGCCAAGGAGGGAGACAATGAGCTCAAAAGCTTGAACTTAGCAGAGTTCTACCTGGCGCAGAAGAAATTTGATCTGCATTGAAAAATTGCTTTGGCACTCTTTCAGGCATCAAAGCCCCACCAATACCACATGGAGGACTTCTAGGAAGATTTCTTGGACGACATTAAAGTCCAGAGCTGGAATTACGTCTAGATGACCACAGGAATGATGGACAGATTAAAGCTCTAGAGATTCCCTGATAAATTCTCAGATGCCAGATCCATAATAGACCCCCAGTATAAAACAAAGGGGAGTGATAAGTTGGCCCTCCCACCAGTGAACTAGAATGCCCAGGAAGGGCCCACCATAGAGGAATTTACTCGCAATGTGGTCGAGTGCAGCCACGAGTATTTCAAAAGAATATGCCCTGGGAGTACCTGTAGAGATGCCTAGCCGGTACCAAAGCTAACCCCCAGGGCTGGGACTTCTTCACAAGGAGAAGATAGGGGAAAAGGAATAATGGAAACCCCAACTGTGCAAGAGAATCACATAAAGGAGCAACTAAAAAAATTGCTGGCGGCTTCCTAGCTGATGAAAGATAGAATAATCATATGGTTGGCTACTCCAGTGCTCATGGGTGGACCCATCTATCCTCCTTCTTCCCCTTCATTAGCAACGATTATGGTCAAAGCAACCAGAGTTGATCTAAACAAGGAGAAAGGCCTAAGGGAAGCATAGCCACCTTTGGTCACTAGGAGGAAGAAGAGGCTTAATCTGAAGCCAAAGGCAGAGCCGAAGCTAGGGATGCCTCAGATCCCACAAGTTGAAATCCTTTCTTCCAACTCCCCAGAGCTGGAGAGGGAACCAGAGCCCACTGAGCAGACAAAGGCTAAAATCCTGGGGCAAGAGGAAGCTCTAGAACAAGAACCTGCACAGGAGTAGGAGGAACAAATTGAGGAAGAGAAAGGGCTAGAGCAAGAGGTAGTCTCCGAGGTCCCAGACATGCAAGATACGAGAGTCTCAGGGCAATAGAAAAAAAGTGAGTAGATGGCATCGGCTGGGGAAACCAGACCTTTGGGAACAACCATGACCCCAACTACTATGCTCCAAATGCCACTCCCGAAGGTAACCTTTGGGGAGGTAATCAAAACAGCCCAAACATTAAACCTTGGCCCATTGCCTCCCCCACTACCAAAGGACACACCAGCAGAAGAGGACACCCCAGCAACAGAGGCTGAGGAAGAACATGAAAAGGAAGAAGAAGAAAACCCTGGGGCCACCAATGAGGACCCAGATATTACTAAAGATACAGATGGCAAGGAAAAAGATACAGGTCCCACCGAAGTAAATATTGTCAGTGAGATAGAAGATACATGAAAGGAGCTGGGAGAGGCTCATAATACTGAAGGGGCACAGCAAGATGTTGGGGGAAAGTCACAGGAACACATTTTGGCTACCAAACCACCCCTACCGCCCCCATGGTTGATAGAAACCTGAAAGAGGAAGGCCCCCCCGTCAACACCCAAAGCCCACCTTTCCTTGGCAGAAATGATGGCTCAGGCACAAAACCCGCCAAAGGCCAAGAAATCCCAGATAGTCCACACTCTTCAGACTGAGCTAGGAAGAGAAACAGTCACAGTAATAGCGACACCTTCCCCATACATAGACAAAGAAATGGCCGAAGCTGAAGATTATAAAATCATGAAGATATCATTGGGGAAGAGAGGAAAATAGGGTGAGGTAGACCTGTTAAAAGAGGTAGGCAGGGTAGTAGAGGCTCACTATGAAAAGGAGGCTCAAAAGCTCAAGGCAAAAAAGGAGAAAAATGCAAACCTCATAGGGTTGCTAACTGAGCTAACCCGGCCTATCAATGTTATTCCTTTGGAAGCCTCTACATCTGATGCACCATTTCCACAGAGTGATATAGACTCATTACGAGAAATGAAAAAGAAGGCCCAATTGGTTGATGAATGGATCACTTTACAGTTAGGAAACGTCTAGCATTTCCTAGTATCCACACTCCGAGACTTATATGTGGCCCACCATGTATTACATCAGGCCAAGACCACCATCAGTATAAGGGAGGTAGATATTGAAAATTACGAGGCATGGAAGGTCATGTTTGAAGAACTCATCACCCTCAGAGAGGAAGTTGTCTCCGAGTCCAAAATTTTGGGGGAAGAGTCATTTGAGTTTGTGAGGACCCAACACTCTATACTTGACCTCACATTGGGGTTAATCAAGCAACTGGTGGGGACTGTATGGGATAAGATCAATATAGTACAATATTCTTTCAACTTATAAAATTCTTTTGTTACAAAGGTCTCTAGAGCTGATCCATTTAGCATTGACACATGCACGCTGGAGGAATATGTTTTGGGGAAGTTTGATGAGCTAATGGAGTCAAGGTATCAATCCCCAAAGGGAATAGATGGAGCTCAAATGATGTGAATAACTTTCATGATATTAAGTGGTCATGATGAGGCCAAGATGACCGATGAATTTAAGGGAAATGTTCCAGATCTGGGGGAAGAAATTGAGGTGGCTAAGTACTAGCAGGCTGGCCTTAAAGATATTTATGAAGATAGAATCTCCCATCTCCTCCAGACCTTCAATGACAATAAGTAACAATAAAGGTTCTCCGGGGGCCAGAGAAAACCTAAGAATTTTTGTATTCTTTATTCTTTTGGAATGTAAGTTCTAGGATCCCGGAGTCCCGGATCCTATATTTTGTATTCTTTCAGTGATTCGTGTCCTGGTCCCCAAGGCTGATCGGTCACTTTCAAAGCAGTTAATAAAGGTTGTCAGAGGGTAGATAGCTACATCAAGGCACATCAGATCAACAAGGAGTATTTCTGATAGGTAGTCTTCCCCAGGCGCCACTTCAGGGGTACACCTGGCACATTGGAGATAGGCCGCCGCTTTTCCCATTTATGAGGCATGTAGCCTCGATCCCTAGGGGATCAGATTTCTTCTTTCTTCTTCCCATCTCTCTTCTCGAGGTTGATTCTTCCTTTCCATCTCTCATATTTTTCTTTTGACATGATAGGCCTATTCCGTCTCTAGGCCTTTCGTAGAGTGGCACAAGTAGTACCAGCCACCAGATAATATATTTTATTGTACAAATGTAACATAAGTTAGGGTTAGGGTTAGATGTGAATGTGTATAAATATTAAGTCCGGCCCCATTCCAAGGGTCGGTGAAATTGATGATTTTGCAGTCCACAGTAATAGAAAAGAAGTATTATCATTTCTCAGTTGCAGGGATCAATGCTCCTTAGTCTTTAAACTTTCAATAGTTAGATGCTCCCTTGGAGCCACCATTGTACCACACACCAATGCTTGCTAGAAGAAATGTTAATGAAGAAGGGAGAGTTCTCGCAATGATGTTGTTGGCATTCTATCTTCTGGATTGATGGTATTTTATGCTTTGTGTTCCTCATGTCCTTTGCACTAACACTTAAAGTAGATTAATGACCTCCTTTCCCTTGCTACTAATGAAATATGAACTGATGGTTGTATGTTTCTTTGGTATTTAGTATAGTGTGTTAGGGTATTATTGACATTTTCAATGTTCAGTATAACTATAGGTAGATGAAATATTTCTAACCCTGCAGGATATTTTTCAGTTTATTTGTTAAGTGTAAGAATTCTTGGAGAAACCTCACCTTCTTGAATCCCTAGAGAGAAAGAGTTGAAGATAACCAGCTATCCCCCTCAAAAATAGTCACATCTCCCAACCGAGCCCCGCATCGTCAAGACCTGACCTTCAGGTGCTTGGAGGCTCGGGGAATCTCATTTCCCTGAACAACCTTTATAGGAAAAGTTGGCTAGTACCCTGGTACCCAGTGACAACTTACATCTGTTGGCGGACCCGGTCATAATAGTCCCATCAACAGAACTATCATGCCTTTAGTTTTTTTGATAACGAAGTCATTTTAATGTTGTTTTGAGCAAGAATTTGATTGATTTTAGTGTGATCATGCCCCCTCAGGAATGAAATTGAAGGAAAGAATAAAATCCCTCTGTTGAAAAGATGTATCATTTGCATGAGTCAGGTAGATCAAGAGAGAATGGATTAGAAGAACGGAAGAAATGAAGGTGTGTTTAGAGAAAATACAATGATACCAAGTTAATCATGTGAAAATGTGAGTTTTGAGTCTGATTAAATTATGTCTAGCAAAAATTTTTAATGAATAATGTGCAATGTGATGATATAGAACCCAGAAAACTGATTGTGTAAAGCTTGTGAATCATTTGTGAAACATATGGAGCAATTCTGCATTTTTAGGAGCTATCATAAAAAATTTACTGCACTATGTAGAACAATGTTGGTGCATTCAATCTCAATCCCAATTGATCAGAAAGAGAACAAAATGAGTTTCAATTGTCTGGGAGGAGTTTCAAAGCTCCTAAACAGCTCAAAAAGTCAAATATATAGGCCCAAATGTACTTTTTACTCACTCATTTTCACTTTTCACCTTAGTAATTTAGAGAGCTTTGCAGAGAAGATGGTTGTCCCCATGGAGAAGCATCATTTCAAGCTTGACTGTCAACATCAGCGTCCAGCTGACTACCCACCTCCAGTAAGTACCTGAAAACCTAACCTTTGAAATTTCTAGTTTTCATTTTCATGCATTTTGGTGCAATTTATAGGCATTTAAATTTGGCATCGCATCCAGTATTTAGTTTCGCATCCTGTGAATCTCTTGTCGCTTCCATTTTTGCCCCAAATTCCCACGTCGCTTCCAGTAAATCAAGGATCGCACCCTGTTTTAGAGTTTTTAGTCGCATGTTGTAGGTTTGGTAATGTTTTGCAAGATTTCACACCCTGTAAAAATAGGGTCGCACATGACATGCCGTGTCCTATCTAGTGAAAATAGTGTTGCATCTCAAATTCCCCATCGAATCCTAAAAATCAGAGATCGCATCCTGTAAAAAGGATTGCACCCCATAAAAACAAAGTTGCATCCAGTTGTTAACCTGCTGAGCTACCTAGTGTGCCTATTTTTGTCTGTCTAATGACCAAAATACTTAGATGATAGGGTTTCTACTTAGTTGTCTTAGATAAATTGTTGATTTAGGCTATTTGTGTAATTGTTATCTATGAACAGGTTCCATTTGAGGTGGTTTCCTTCTATAGCCCATATCCTGGTCGCGTTCTTTCTTTAGCATGAGCATTGACAGGGGATGAGGCTGAGTTAGTTGCCCATGTAGGTTTATATTCATTGAGAGATATACCCAACATTTGAGTAAATTGAGGGTTGTTGAATGCTCTAGCCGAGAGATGGCATCTAGAGCACAACACCTTCCATCTCCCCACTAGCGAGATGTGGCAGATACTTAGAGATTTGATGATAGGACATGAGGTTCATTTTGATTCTACTTCTGCCATGTTAATTGCCACAGCATGATGCTTCTTTGGAGATGATACGATCGCTTGTCGATACCTTTCATGGGATTACATGTGTGATCATTATGATTGTTTACCTATATATTTATCTAGTTTGATTAGAGTTATCTTGATGCCAGACCATGGACAACACAGATTTATGGTGGGCTGGGTCGACATGCTAGAGGAGATGGTGGTTGCGAGACAAAGATTTTCATGGGGTAGTTGTATACTGGCTCATATGTACCGAGAGTTACACGAGATAGTGTACCATTATTCATGGAGCATGACTGTTGGTATCTTGGTTCTTCAGATCTGGGTCTAGGAGTACATTCCAATGACATGGCCAATAGTTGATAGGTAGCGGGTAGCAAAGTAGCCTTACATATATATGTACTCTGGTTGGATACAGAAGCCCCATCTGGGAAAGGTGGAGTATTGGTGCCATTTTTTAGATGATATTACTAGAGTAGTATGGCGACCATACCTTGATTGCGAGGAGTGGTTATCTAACAGGCACCATATGCCTTATTTTTTTAGATCAGGTACTTGATTGGGTGTACTAGATACGTCATTGAGAAATTTTTGGTGACTCATTTTTTGAGGCAGTATGGCTGAGTACAAGGCAGATGCCAGGATCTTACTGTATATGCATGGATACGAGATGAGATACCACTTTGGGGATGATAGTTGGGTTATGAGACTACATAGAGAGCCATTGCAGAGATGGTAGCTGTACCATGGGATCTGCGGCCTGATGTATTCAATGGTGGATGTTCATCGGGATACCTTACTAAGATAAGATAGTATCTTGTTCCACATTTTATAGATCCAGGGGAGGCGGTTCCTTGGATTGAGGATCCATTGGATTATGATCCTACTGAGGACTAGTCGTTTAGAGGTCAAGGAGGAGCCTAGAGAGATAGAGGAGATATGGGGATGGATGGAGGAAGAGATGGAGGGAGACATGAGATACATGCACCCCTAGATATGGGATAGGGTCATGATGATGGTGATGATGCAGATGATAGGGGTGGAGGGGTCGTGGGTGGTACTAGAGAGGTGGCTAGCGGTACTGAGAGTGGCAAATGAACTCGGTTAAGATTTTTTTCTCTTCAGAGGGATCGAAGTCCTTTGTTGATGAGAGATCAGTAGAGGTAGAGACAACACCAGTAGGATAGGCCACAGGATAGAGCCTCAGGATAGGATATAGGTAGGGGCTCAGGCCAAGATGGAGATGCACTATCACATTGTGAGTGTGAGTGAGATAATCTCAGAGCCAAAGTCACCACTTTAGAGGCTCTTCTAGCAGATCAAGAGAGAGAGATTGAGAAGGTTAGAGCAGAGAAAGATACATAGGTTGAGAGATTGAGATCTAAGAGAGATACATAGGCTCATACGGTGGTACACCAGGGACAGAGAGCCACATATTATTATTCTCTATATAATGTTGCAATTCCAGAGGGTCAGAGAGCACCTTCGTAGTCACATATTTCTCAGCGCTCTGAGGGGACCATGCCTCCTCCAGCACCATTTGTTCCACCTCCTCCTCCTATACCAGATCAGGGAGAGGGTGGGAGTCAGACATGATGTATCATATTTCATCATATTTTTTATATTACCTTGTATATCTTGATCCTCCTAATATGATTCTTTTGTACCATGGCATTTATACATGTATATCTGATTCATACTGATACTCTGATACTTTTTTTTTTTGTAGATAGTTCCACATTTTTTATATGTTCCATATCTAATATATCTGAGATAGTTGTTCCTGATCTTTATATGTACCTGGATTCTCATGCTTTTGATAGATGTTCTAGATTTGTGATGCACATGTGATTATTTTTATCTTGGTCTCTTGATGAGTTAGATTAGATATGTAATGACATCATTTATGCTCATTGGATTTATTACTGATATGAATGTGTTTTAAATGATACTAAGTGAATATGCAAATGAATGTTTTTGATATTTTTCTTTATGCAAATACATGTATGGATGCATTTAGGATGTAAAATTAAATGTAATTCTTGAATGCTTTTTTTTTTCTTTTTCTCTTTCTCATGTATGAATGCAGAATGTATGTCATGGATATGTAATGACATTGATATTAGTAATATTTGATGTATGGAATTAACTTGTTTTTTTTTAATGAATCAAAAATTTGTTTTAAGCTCAAGTCCTTTTTATGTTGTTCTCTTTAAAATGAATCATGCAATCTCTAAATGCATCTATATGTAGACTCCTAGTACTGTCACTGATTTGTATACATTGTAGCATTTTATCATCATTGGGCACTTGTTGTAACGAACATCACCTGATAGTACAATTTTCACTAATAGCCACCAGTATCATGAAATTATGAATACTTGTGTGTATTGGATGCAATATCATAAATAAACTTAGGCATCAAGGCATAAAATCCAGGATGACAAGTTAGTTATCTCCTTTTAATGTTTAGGTTCAGGTTCTATTCAAGTGTAATGTAATATATGCGACCTGTAGTGACCTTGAAAATTCATATCCTTGGGTACATCATGTAGCGTACACCGTAGTGAGAATCTAATTTAGGAAACAGACAAGGAAACTATTTCAACCTCATCGTAGTTTACACATAACAAAGATCGAGATATATGTGGCTATCCACTCATGTTGGCATCTCTTACCATAAACATCCAAGTTAGGTAAAATTTATAGGATCATTTGGAACAATCACCATACACAAAAAATCAAGAAAATGTGATGCCTCCTATCCTTGTGACTCTTGGTCTTTTGAATAGATGTCAAGGAGTAACTCAGAAGACATAAAAATCACCAATTGAGAATCAATCAAATAAAATTTATAATCACTTAGATGCCCCTAGTACGAAACATCATGGGAACATAAAATAAGTATAATCAGATCAAATGATGTGTTTAAGTAGTATTGAGAAATACTATTGATTCATTTTTCAAGTGCAGTAGATATTCGTCAATCAGAATTTGAAATGTAAGCAATATGTTTCATGTCTGAGTATATGTGAGATTAACTGTGTTTGCAATTGCAATCCATGTAGTGTTTTAGAAACTTTTTTTAAAGTGTTGACAAACACTAGTTCATTTAAGTTCCTGGATTTCAATTGTTTTGAGAAATACTAGTTTGATGTTTTTTACTGCCTTTGGAGAGGCAAACCATCCTAGAAAAGATGCTTAGGACAACCTAGCAGACATGAATTGACCATACTAGCAAAGATGCCCCTAGTGTAGAATGACTATTCCTAAGACGCAAATGCAAACAAATCCAAAGCAAGAATAGGACATTTGGAAGGAAACAGAGTCACCAAATAGCACAGGTGCAAGGATGAAGGTTTAGTGTCATCAATGCATTGATAGATAGATCACAGAGTTGGAGTGATGCCCATTGTCCAGGTTTTCACCACTCAGAAAATCTTTTTATTTTTGCTACCAGATGCCTGTTTACTAGGTTTTCATCAAGGCACTTTTTTTCTTTTTCAATTTTTTTGCTATTTTTTCTTTTTTATGTTTTTGTAGTATCAAGGCACCTTTTTGCTAGGTTTCACCAAGGATACCTTTTTTTAGGACTTTTCCCACTATTTTTGAATTTCTTTAGGATTAATTTTCTGATTTTTTTGGTATTTTCTGAGATTTTCACTCCATAGGCTCTACTAGCCAGACATCAAACATAGAAGCGCTTCAAATGTAGAGTATTAATGAGATTAGGAAGAACATCTCCCTCAGGCATAACTAGCTGATAAGCTCCAGTCCCAAAAGTTGCAGTGATGACATAAGGTCTCAACCAGTTCAATTCGAACTTGCCTTTCTATTATGGGTTTGGCTGGTTCTTAGGATTCTCTTTCAAAATGAGATCCCCCACTTGAAAGTGTCATGGTTTGACATTTTTATTGTACTTTTGTGACATGCATGTTTGGTACACTTTTATATGATCGAACGCCTATTTCCTGCGTTCATCAAGTAAGTCTAAAGAATTTACCCTATCAATGTGGTATTGTTCATCAGTAACAAGACCTTGTAAAGATACCCACAAAGATGGGGTTTCAACCTCAATATGTAATGTTGCCTTAGTGCCATAGACTAGGGAAAATGACATGGCTCCATTTGGTGTTCTGATGCTTGTTCTGTAGGCCCAAAGTGCTGAATTTAATTGTAAATGTCAGTCTCTGCTAGACTTACTCATAGTTCTGTGTAGGATCTTGAGAATATTCTTGTTAGATGCCTCAGCCTATCCATTACCTTGAGGATAATATATTGAGGAACAATGTTGAGTAATGTGAAACTATGTGCAAAGGTCTTCGATGTCTTGGTTTTTAAATTGGCACCCATTGTCTGTTCCAATTGAAGAGGGTATCCCATATCTACAGATAATGTAGTTCAAGATGAACATAGCCACTTGTTTGCCAATGTATTTGATTAGCAGCACGGAGTTGACCCACTTCATGAAATACTCAATGGCTATAATGATATATTTGTGTCCACTTGAAGAATTAGGATATATTTGTCCAACCAAATCAAAGGCCCATTTCTGAAATGGCCAATGTGTTATGAATGGTATGAGTTCTCTAGCAGGAGCATGGATGATATTTCCATGTGTTTGTCATTTTTGACATGTCTTTGAAAATTGAATAGCATCTTTTTCCATTGTGGGCCAGTAATAGCCTACTCTTAACAGTTTCTTAGCCAGTGAAAATTCATTTGAGTGTGATCCACATACACCTTTGTGGACTTCATTTAATGCGTGATCTGACTCTTCGTGTTCTAAAAACCTAAGAAGTGTACCATCAAGACCTTGTCTATATAAGTTATTAGTAATGAGGACATAACATGATGTTTTCCTAATCAAGGCTCATTTTCCATTTCTGGATAGGTCATTGGGTATAGTTTGGTCATTTAGGTAAGCAATGATTTTAGCATACCAAGATGGGTCTTGGGCATTTAGAGCATAAATTACTTGGTATTCGGGTGTATCAAAGGCTGGGTAGGATAATTCTTCCACCAAGAAGTCATAGAGAAATTGATGTTCCTCAAATTGTAACATGGATGCCAATGTAGCCATAGCATCTACAACTTTATTCTCTATTCTTGGTATTTGCTGGAATATGACGAAGACAAAGTACTTCTTTAGGTCATCAACCAATTTCTTGTAGGGCATCAACTTCTCATCTTTGGTCTGATAATCTCCATTTACTTGATTGATAATGAGCTGGGAGTCACAATACACATGTAACTCGATGATCTTCCATTCCATATCAAGTTTAAGACCATTTACCAATGCCTCATATTCAGAAATGTTTTTTGTGCATGGAAACATTGATTTGTAGGACTTGGGTATTTTGTAGCCTTGAGGAGTTATGAATAGAACCCCTTCTATAGAGCCTTGGTGCGTGAAAGAACCATCAAAGTACATTTTCCATGGATACTTAGTTAGATGCATAATTATTTCATCAGGGAACTCAATTCTTAAAGGTTCATCATCTTGGATTGGTGAGTTAGCTAATTGATTAGCAAGGACTTGTCCTTTAATAGCCCTTCTATCCACATAATCAATGTCAAATTTTCTCAGAATCAGGATCCACTTTGCTAGTCATCCTGTTAATGATGTCTTTCTTAAGAGGTATTTCAAAGGATCTATCTTTGAAATGAGCTTTACTATATGTGATAGCATATAATGTCTCAATTTCTATGATGTCAAGACAACTGCTAAGCAAGATTATTCAATTATGTTGTAATTGAGTTCATAATATACTAGTGCTCTACTGATATATTAGATTGCTCTTTCCTTTTTAGTTTCATCCTCTTGCACCAGCAATACTCCCAATGATGTAGTTGTAGTGGAAATATATAGGAGTAATGGCTTTTCATGAATGGGTGCCATGAGAATAGGAGGAGTAGCCAGGTACTCTTTTAATTCTTTGAAGTTAATTTCACAATGTTCATCCCACTTGAAGGTGACACCTTTATGTAGTAATTTAGTAAAGGTTTGTGCTTTATCTGCAAGTTGTGACATAAATCTTCTGATTGATTGAAATCTTCCTTGTAATGTCCTCATTTGACTAATGTTGTGTGGAGGAGTCATTTCTAGTATAGCTTTGACTTTTTTAGGGTCTACTTCAATTCCTTTTGTTGATACAATAAACCCTAGCAATTTCCCTGATTGAACTCCAAAGGCACATTTCTCTGGATTGAGCCTGAGTTGAAATTGCTCCATGCGATCCAATATCTTCCGCAAGTCTTTGACATGAGTAGTCCTTTCTTTTGATTCAGCTAATGTATCATACATGTAATTCTCCATGTTTTTATGCATCATATCATGGAATATGGTAGTTATAGCTCTTTGGTATGTAGCACCTGCATTTTTTCACCCAAACGGCATAATGTTCTAGCAAAAATTTCCCCATGTGCATGTGAATGTGGTTTTCTCTTGATCCTTAGGAGCAATTTTAATCTGGTTATAGCCTGAGAAACCATCCATTAATGAGTACATTTGATAGCCCACTATTAGATCTATGATCATGTCAATGTTTGGTAGTGGAAAATAATCTTTAGGACATGCTTTGTTTAAGTCTCTAAAGTATGTACAGATCCTGATACATTTATCTAATTTAGATACTATTACCACATTAGAAATCCATCTTGCATAAGCGATGACTCTTATGAATCCAACTTTTAGTAATTTTTCTAGCTCTTCTTTCACCAATAATGCAACATGAGGATACATCTTTCTTAGTTTCTATTTCACAAGTTTGATCCCAGGAGCTATAGATAAATGGTGCATTATTAATTTATAATCTAGTCCAGGCATATCTATGTAAGACCATGCAAAGTTGATATTTTTCTCTTTCAGGAACATTGTGAATTGTATCTTCTCCTTGTGTGACAAAGATTGTGCTAGGTGAACAATTTGAGGAACTTCAACTATGCCCAATTTAATTGGTTGTGTTGGTTCTATCAAAAATGAAGATCTTTCTTGAAAGTGCTTAGGGAGGATATCAATAATCTCATCTTTGGTGCCTCTAGGAGGTTTTCACCATCAGATACATCTTTTGTTTTTACTAATTTAGAATCTGACACTGCTACAGCATGGTTTTCACCATCATTTATTTGCTTCTGTTTATTTTTAAATTTGTGACTGAGAAACTTGATATCCTCCTGTGACATGTTCATGCTCCTTGCATTGGTGGAAGAAGGATAAGGTTCACAAGCATTGAGGTAGCAAGACAAAGTATAGTCATTGGGGAAGTGCATGATAGGATTAGGATCTAAATTTGTCCAATCAATTAAGTTACAGTTTATCAAGGGTAATGAATTAGAGTTTGGTAAGGACATCATCACGTTAGCGTCAAAATTATGAACTGACAAGACATGTTCTATTAGGTCAACTTCTATGGTGTTTAGGTCATCAAGAGTTAAACCATCATTAAAAGGGTCGTTGTTAGTAATATGCAGACCTATCTCTAGCGACTCATCAGTTGAGCTTCCTTCTTCTTCTCTTACCAAAATAGAACTCATTTCTTGTATTCTTATAATATCCTCTAGACCTAATAAAAGACCATTTTCACCATCAACAATTCTAGGCAATGGTATCTCATCTAACTCTAGAACAACAGTATCAAGGGAAGTGTTAGAACTCTCTCCTCTTTGAAATATCGGTGCCCACTTATGAATCATGTCTACTTCAATGTCCATGGTAGCATCAGATAGGACATCCCATTCATAATCATGTGAGACTGTTATTTCATCATCTGAACTGTTTAGAAACTCAACAATAGTTACTTGATGTACCCTATTAGCCACTTGTAGATCAAAGTGTGGTAAATCTAGGACATGTGAAACTGTGACTAGCTGCCCCTAGTTAGAATGTGAATCTTGTTGTCGGGGTGTGTCTTCAATAGCTATTTCTATCAATGGTACTTCTAGAGTGTCCTCTATTGCTTCCTCTACCTCTTAAATAGTAGCTTGTGTTAACAAAGGAATGTGAGTGTCTTGTGGCGTCTCAAAGCTTGGTACATATCTTTCTCCTTGATATTTAGGATACTCTATACCAATATGTAATAATCTCTCATAGGTCCAGTGTTCTAGTTCTATTTCTTCTTCTTCATCACTTTTTTCATCAAAGATTGGACCATCTCTTGAAGTAGGGTTTTCAGATTTATTATTGAAACCTAACCATGTTTTATCTTTAGTATCCCTGAATTCCATGTGTATAGGTTCAACAAGTCCCTTTCTTTTGTCTCCTAAAGGTCCTTCTCCTTTATATCCCATTTTTTTTGAGAAGATCATATCCTTTACCATACTTTTCTGGGGATATTTCCACATGTTTTACCTCATTTTCCTTTGGTTCTCCCTTGTAAAGACAAGCCAAGATTGCTTTTTCTTCATTTTCATCCTCTTGAGAGGTAGATGCTTTAACCATACCAGTTGCTTTGTGAATTTCTGGCTTTTTAGATGTAGTGGGTGTGAAAGATGGGGAAGGTTTCCCATATGATCTTGGTGACTCTAGAAGTTCTGTCAATGATGGGGTCATGTCCAGCTTGTATTCTCCCATACTAGTTTCTTCAAGTTATAAGGTCTTTCCAAATATTTTCATAACCATGTCTTTGGTAGTTTCAGGTACAATTTCTTTTGGAACTTCCTTGTTATGAGGGACCATACTATCTACTTTAACATTGTTGCAAGTATAACTGGCATCTATAGGAATTGTTACTTCCACCCCATTATGTGGAAATTTGATACATTGGTGGTAAGTAGATGGTATTGCTTGCATTTCATGGATCCAATGTCTCCCTAATAGTATGTTGTAAGCCAAGGGTAGATCTAGAACTTGACATATCACATTTCTTTCAACTGGTCCTATTCTGATTGGTAGAACAATGAGACCTTTAGAGGATCTTTCTTCTTCATCATAAGCTTTTATAGTGATCTTAATTCTTGAATCAATGGTTTGTTCTGAGAGACCCAACTTTCTTATTAAATTGAGAGTACAAATGTTCAACCCTGCACCTCCATCTATCAATACATGTCTAACATGGGATTTGTGAATTGGGACTTCAATATGAAGAGGTTGATTATCCAGATGTGTCAATGATTTATCATCTTCTTCTGAAAAAGAGAGGTAAAGTGGTGTTGAGATATGATTAACCATTTCTTGGAATTTGTCTACATCAATGTCCTTTGGTACATTTTCTGAATGTAGGGCTTGTTCAATAATTTTTGTATGCACTGAGGATATTTTAAGTAACTCAAAGATATAAATTTGATCAAAGGTTTGTTGCAATTGATCTACCAAGTTATAGTTCATTGCGGGGATGGTAATTGTTTGTCTTGCTGCCACCGATTTAGGAATATTGACAATAGGTACCTGGAAGTTGTTGCTAGTTTTGATGAGGAATTAGGTCCTTTGATTATGACTTGAGCTTGGCTTTGTGTCACTATATTTGATTGAGAAGATGTGTCCTTAACACATTTGATAGTGACCACATTAATTGATTCGTATTTAATGTCTAGCATGTTGATCACATTATCATTATTGGAGTAGTCATATTTCACTTTATTTCCTTTTCCTTTAGATGCTTCCCCTTTCTCATAATTAGGAAATGGGTTGTTAAATGTCGTATGGTCTTCATTGGTGGTGTGTCCTTCCACTTTGATCTTTCCTCCTTCAATAAGGTATTGTATATCATGTTTAAGTTTAAGACAAATATTAGTCTTATGTCCCTTGTTTTTGTGAAAGATACAATAAGAATTTTCATCCCACCATCTTGGTTTGACTTCTGGTTCCCATGGTTTTGAATCTGGGATTGTAAGAAATTTGTTGTCCAAGAGTTTCTTTAAAACAGTCTCAAGATGTTCTCCCAAAGGAGTGAATGTTCTTTGAGGTTTGGAATTCCATAGTCGACTCTTGTTTTTTTCATTATTTTCTTTAGGTATTGTGGTTGTTACCTTGGTATCTTTACTTGCTTGCATGCTATTCATCAGATTGAACACTGATGTTTTAGGATTAGCATTAGACATATCTAATACTCCATCATTAACAACATTCTTATTTTGTTTCCACCATTTAGTCTTGTTGTTGGAGTTGGTAGATTTGTTATCACTTTGGAGAGTGATTTCTCCCTTTTTAACCATGACTTCTTCAATACGGATGGCATTCTTGATCATCCTATCAAAGCTAGGTGAATCTTGCATTTTTAATGCATAGTTAAATTTAGGTATCAAGTTATTAATAAATATTTCCATATTTTCTGATTCGGGAATAGCTCTTGAATACCTTACAAATATTTTCCTCCACCTTTGTAGAAAGTGCGTAAAGGATTCATCGGTTATTTGCTTTGTGTTACACAGGTCCATCATGGTTACATCGTGTTGTATATTGTAGGAGTAATGTTGGATAAACCATTGAATTAACTCCTCAAAATATTTCACCTTAGGTGTGAGTTTGGAGAACCACTCCATAGCATTTCCGCCTAGGCTTCCCAAAAATAGTCTAATTAGGTATGTAGGTTTATGCATGTACTCTATGCTTAAAATGAAGAACTCTCTCACATGGTCATGTGGATCAGTCTCTCCCATGTACTTGTCATATTTTTTCCTTTCCATGTTGGGAGAAAATGGAACCATGTTGATACTCTTGTCAAAAGGAAATGGACAAATGGAGTCCAAAGAGTATTTTGTCTTGGGTTTAGCTTTCTCTTGTTTGAGAGTTGACAGTTTTAGTTTGCATCAAGGTTAGTTGTTTGGCAAGAATAGAGATAGGATTTGATACCTCCTTTTCCTTTAGTTGTTCAACATCATAATATTTAGGTAATTTTACTCTAGTGGATGCTAGATGGAGAAAGTATTTCTCTTTGTCTTCACCAATTATCTTTTCCAATGTTATTTGGAATTTCCTACTTTGTTTGAGTCTATTGTACTCTTCTTCAAGAATGTCTTCATCACTTTTTGCCTCCAACAAAGGTCGTGTGATGTTGATTTCTTCCTCATTACTAGCATTGTCTTGATCTTGTTGGTTTTTCTCTTGGTTGTATTCTTCGAAGGCATGAGCCCATTCATTTTGATCAACATCCATGGCTGGTGAGTCTGTGTCATATAGAGGATTGCAAGATGTCTCTCCTTTTTGAAAATGTAGTAATTTAGGAGGTACTTCTAATTCATTAGAAAAATACTTGTTATGTCTTGTGTTAACCATGAAGTTGTACCTCAACTATGTCCAAAGTTTTCCAATAGTGTCAAGTGAGTTCTCAAATTGTTCAAGTAAGTGTGTCCAAATTATGAAAGTTTGTTTGTGTTTGATGGAGGTAAATGACTCCAACGTCAAAGGGTTATAATGCCCTAATAGTGATCTGGGAATCAATTTTTTTGTGAGAGTGAATAGACCACACATTTTGAGATAGATTGTAAGAGTTTGAAATGACATGCAACGTAGACCTGGAAAAGTTTTTGAAATCGTAACAGTGAGACCAGAAAAAGTAACAGGGTCTGACTAATGAGCCAAAAGGGTATCCAAATAAACTAATTTCCTCTAAGAGGAAACTATGAAAATGCCCACTATCCCAGATGCGAAACTCTATATGTGAGATTTTGCAAAACTAGATGCGAGCCTAAGTATCCTGGATGTGACCTTTCTCCCTAAAAGTGCTGCATGATTGACCAGATGTGAGCTTGCACACTGCATGCGAGTTTGCACAACCAGATGTGAGTGAGGATAGACCAAAAATGATTTTTGGTTGTTCTATCAATTTGGTGTCTAATTTGTCTTGAAGTTCATGCAAATTTGTCTGACAGTAGGTTCTTTTTGCATCTTTCCAGTGAGTGAAAAATATAGTATCTAGCCAAAGGATTGAATTTTGTTACTTGTTTGAATGATTTATCTTTTTAATGAACTTTCAAACACATCAAACATTTTTAATGAACTTTCAAACACATCAAGAATTCTTTTGCAAAACTAGATGTGAGCCTAAGTATCCTGGATGTGACCTTTCTCCCTAAAAGATATGCAGGATTGACTAGATGCAAGCTTTCACACTGTATGCGAGTTTGCACATCCAGATGCAAGCTAGGATAGACCAAAAATGACTTTTTGTTGTTCTGTCAATTTGGTGTCTGATTTGTCTTGAAGTTTGTGCAAATTTGTCTGACAGTAGGTTGTTTTTGCATCTTTCCAATCAATGAAAAATAAAGTATGTAGCCAAAGGATAGAATTTTGTTGCTTGTTTGAATGATTTATCTTTTTAATGAACTTTCAAACATGGTGGGTGCCAGAAATGTATGTGTTATTTTGTGGTTCCTACAGCTGCAACACAACACTTCAATAAGTCATTGCATTAGTGAAAAACAAAGGTTAGCAAGCATATCAATCACTAAAATTGACTCATTGCTTCCTATCTAGGAGGAGTAAGAAAAATGATATAATTTCCCTCAGATCATGCATTTGTCAGTGACATATACAATCCTATCAGTGACATATACAATCCTAGAATGGAAGATTCAAATGAAATTAATATACATGCTCAAGAAATATGCATTCTAAACTCTAAAAATGAAGATTATAATAATGCATAACATGAAAGCTACAATGCAATGTAAATTTCTAATAATATGAACAGTATAACAATGCTTTCAACAATCCAAAATTAGGGGCCCGTTGAGCTTAAAACTCATTCTATTTATAGAAGAAATTAGGAGTGAGAGGAGAGATAAGGCCATTCAATGCATGTGTAAGAGCATTTAGGAGGGATAGAATTTATGAGGCATGGTGAGGGTTTATGCATTAATGATGACTTTATGAGAGCTTTAATGAAGCATGGTGAGGGTGTAAGTCCAAGCTTGAGAAAGTGGACATTGAGGGAAGGGGAGATTGAGAATGTGGACTTTTTGAAATGAGTTGAATTCCTTATCAAGAGTTTAGGAATGTGACATCATTAGGAAGTGGGTTAAGATGGGATTAAGATTAGAATTAGGCTTAGCATGGGTGAAGAGGTTGGGATTAGTTCGAACCCAGGAGTTAAGGTGGTTGAGATAGGTTAGGTTAGGGGTTAAAGGGAATATTAATGAAATGAATTACATAATTAATATATTCATTCAATAATAGGGGAAAATAATTATTTAAGCTTTTGTTTGCTTTTGATAATTAATTAGGACTATAGCCAATTAATTAGATTAATTAGGCTAGGGGATTGGATTTTGCAAGTGATGAGGTGTAATTAGGATTTTTATTTAATTCCTTTTAATTAATTACTTTACCCATGTTTTTGATTTATTTAAATAGAATTGAATTGATTTGATTTGATTGGCTAAGGCAATTAATGTAATTTAGTGATTAAATTACTTAGGAGATTAAATTTGATTTGAATGAATTATGCCAGTAATTTGAAGAATTGTTTTGACATAATTAGGGGTATGATCACACTTAGGGAAAATAGATTCTATGGTCAGATCAGGCCAAATTAGGGTGGTTACAGATAGTTAGTTGTCATTTTGTATACAGACTGAGTATTGTAAAGGAGATCTTGTGACTGTATTTTGTAACAAAGCCTTGATCCGGTTGTTTAGTGGATTAAGAGTGATGAAATAATGCATTGATACCTTTGTTTTTGGCATGTATATTCTTTTTGTTGCATTGGTTTAATTTTTTAGTGTTACTTGTTAAGCTTTTGTACATTCTTTCTTTTCTTCTGGTTCGCTATCTGGTTTTGAGCCAGTCATGTAAATATGCATCCCACTTGAATTCTTGTGGTAAAATATTTATGGCCTCTTGGATTCAAGTAGGTGACTCCATTTATAGTTTAAATATAGATTGTGGAGTTTTTTTTGACAGGGGAAGCATTTTTAACACCAAGCCCTAGGTGAGTGCCAGTGCATTTTGGTTAGGAGCTTGGATGAGACAATAGCAAGAAAGCTTTCTAAATAGATTGGGTGAACCCAATAAATGGTGGGAGCATATAGGGGAGATATTCCTTGATAATTGGATGAAAGGAAATGATCAGAGGAGTTTAATATATCACCTATATTAATCCAATAATATAGACTGGTGTACATGTTCCCAAAACCCTTAAAAGTAGGGGTTTCTTGAAAGTCCTATGTACGGATAGGGTGGGGGTCTAAAAACTTGAAAATATTGTAGCCTAGGATAATCATATAAATAATCCATAGTTGATTCATAGGTTTTTTAAGGGGTTTGGTGATAAAATCCAAGATTACAGTGTGTAGGAGGGCTAATTAGGCCTAAAAAGGCAACAAGGCCTAAAACCTCAAAAATTGGGACCTGTTTGAAACCTAATTGAGAGATCCATAAAAATGGATCAAGATCATTTGAAAGTGACCTAGGAATATTCAAGAAGCCTGTCTCTATAGGAAAAGACATTTTGGAGAGAAGGTGTCAAGATAAGCCTTCAGGTGTATAGAAGAATGGAGAACGACTTGAGAGTTTGAAGTTGGTGGAGAGATCTAAAGGAGATAAAGGATTACAAATTTATCCTCTAGTTAGGGTGGTGATAGGAACCCTAAGAAGGACCAAGGAGAGGTCTTGATTGGAGAAATATTTCTCTTGAGAGTGAGCTCCCCATCACCTAGGTTAGGGTTGACCTCGACCTTGACCCAGGTCACCCTTTCCAATTGGAAAGTTTGTCGGCTACCGGCGGACATTCCAAAGTTCATTTTCTCGCTTCTGGATCAGTTTTTTTGGGTTCTGAAGTGATCAATCTTAAAATATATTTAATATAGGTCCACTTCTATGGGTATAGGTCTAATTGGAATTTTATTCTCCTATGTAGGCCTCTCCAGAAGATTGTGCCCTAGACTTGTATATAAGGAAGCTTTCCTCCTCTCATTTTTCCTAAGAAAAAATCCAAGTGAACAAGACTAAGTATTCTCAAGCTTTAAAGTGTTCAATCAAGGTTTTCAAGTCTTCCTCTCAAGCATTCAATTTATCCATTGAAGATCAAGGATTCAAGCATTCAATCCTTTGAAGGGATTTGGTTCAAGCATTCAAGATTCATCATTAAAACCCTAGATCTATCCATCATGGTGGTGTGATATTCCTTCAAGATCCTTTGTGCATCCTCAATATTAATTTATTCTTCCTTCAAGGTGTATTCCAAGAATAAAATCATCGAGGTTTATGGTTTCAAATATTGAGTCCAATCTTTCATATTTACATACTTGTTTACATTCGAAATATAATTGCATATCTATTTGAATATCATAGCTTCATTATTAGATCTACTTCTACTACTTGCTAGCATTCTCTATTTCAATTATTGATTTCAAGGTTAATTCCTAAATCAAGGTTTGACTAAGGAAAACCCCTCCCCCCAACAAAGAAAACCATTTTTCTTGCAGGTACATGTATATGAAAAAAAAAATTGAGAGCAGATTTGGATACCCTTTTCGGCCAACTTTCAGGATCCACGAACAAAATTTCCATCAGAGAAGTTCAGGTTGAGGTTGAAATTTAGGGGTACAATTGCGCCCCCACAAAAAGGTCAAGGTCTACTGACTCAAAAAAGGAAAATATTTATGGGTTTTGTCTGTCTCTGCATTTCTATTCCAGATCCATTTGTAGAATTTCTTGAAACTCAACACAGACATCAAAAAATAGGCTTTTCCAGATCTACTACCTTCCAAGGTAAATGTTTCATTTCAATTAGGGTTAAAGAAGTTCAAATCTATTATTTCACTTTATAATTAATAAATTAGATCCTCTTCTCATCTTTATCCATAACTAGTTGATTCTTTTTTGTATTGATCATCTCCTTTTGATTAATCAATTGGGATCTCCTTGTCTTAGATTAGGAGGCCACACATTTCCATCAACACCTATACACATCATCACTCTAACACACCCCTACAATCCTACTACACACAACCCTCCACACACACACACACACACACACACACACACACACACACACACACATATATAAACAAAAAATAAAATACAAAAAAAATCTACATACTCATAAAAATACAAAAACATTTCTTGCATTTCATTCACTATGAAGATATTTAAGATGCTTTGGGGTATTGTTATTTTCCTCATTATTCTTCTCTTAGTGTCTCTTTATAGTACTTATGATGTTTATGAGAATATCATACATTTAATAATGTTTGTTACTCTACATGTTTCACTTGCTTATGCATTTTTAGATTAACTAATTCTAGTCTTCCTACTTTCAAAACTTTCATTAAGAATTTGTGTAGAGGACTTATTGCTCTTTTGGATTATGTGAAGAATTTGGTAGATGATACCCCATTTTCTACTCTTTCTAATCCTAATCCTATCATTCCTAATCTAGTTCCTTATCTTCCTAATCCTAATCATATCCTTCCTAATCCAATTCCAAATATTCCCACTCCTATTTCTCCATCTTCTATCCCTAGTTTTTCCCACACTTATGATGGGGCTCAAACTATGGTTCATGATGCAAATGTGCAAGAATTCTTTGATTTACCTTCCCCTTCTTATCTGATCCATGATAATATTAAAGGGAAGAGCAAATAAACTTCTTCCAAACCTATCATTCCACCTTACACAACATTTTCTCATGATCATTGTAAATAATCACCTCTTGTAGAAGCTTTACAATATATGTACACTATAGGATACAATATGGTAGCTAAACAAGGTTATAAGGGTTTAGGGCTTGGTGTTAATGAATACGGTATTAAACATCTGGTTCATCTATCCCCTAAAAAAGATAAGAATGGTCTATGATTTCTGCTATCTCAATTTAAGGTGGTTGATTTTGATCGTCGCCCTCCTCTTCATGTTCTTCTTTCAACACCTTCCTTAGATTATCCTGATACCCCTCAAGATGTGGCTAAGAAGGTATATGTTTAGTTAATGAATTCTAAGAAAGAAATCATTAAACCTATGCCAAAAGATGCTCTCTCTAATTACAAATGTCATTTTCACTATAGTAATACACATTTAATTTTTTATCATGTGCATTTCAAAATGTATGCTAGAGAAAGAGCTGCTTTAGGAATTATATCTCACTCTCATACGGTATTACACTTTCTTCATAATTTCCATACAGGGAATACCCCTCGTTCTTCAATAATATATATCTTTCTCCCTCTTGTCTCTTCACTTGGGGCAAGAGTTAATTCTTCAATTTTTCTAGGATCCATTATTCTCTTAGCATCTATTTTTTGTGCTTAATTGGTTATTCTTTCTATATCCTATCCCTATGGTTTTGTATTATGATACATTCATTCCTTTTCTCATAATCATCCATAGCTCTCTTCTAATATTCATGATATCTTTTCTAGGACATTTTTTTTGCAAATATATCTCTTTTTTACAACATATCTTGATATGATTGGTATATCCCTTGCTTTTGTCCCTGGGGGGAAAGGTTTTCCTTCTTTCTCTCTGTCTATGGATCTACTTTCCTTATCTTAGTGGCATTTGTTTATTCTACAAATATTATTTCCTTATAAATATTTATGTTTTGGCTATGGATACCCTCTTATATGAGAGGTGATTGTCCTAGGTAATCACCTCTTCTTTATTTTGAAAATTATGTTCTTTATAAACTCTTGCCCTTGCTTTGGGTTAAAGTTTGCTTCCTTCATTCAAAGATTCGTCTTCCTCTTGATCGCAGGGGCTTGATGATTGAGTCTTTGATCCCTCTTTTATTTTCCTTGAAAGATGATATTTTATCCTAAGCACTCCTCTATGGTGGGGTTCTTGGTGATAAGATCTCTTCCTCTTTGAGTATCCTTTTTCCATAAGTGACATATCCTTTTCATGATTATCTATGCTCTTAGATGTAAGGGTCAATACTCTTCGCTAAGATTATAGTGTACGTACATTGTTGTTAACAAGATATCTCTTTACTTTGTGAACTAGGTATCCTCCTTTCTCTTCCTTATCCTATCTATTAGATAGCCACACTAAGGAGGGGGGAATATATAGGGTCTCCCTTATATTATAGTTTACATTTTACAACATGCTAAATCCTCGGAAGGTAACGCACATAAGTTGCTAAATCCTGAAGAGACGCATTTTTATTTTTATTTTTCTAAATCCTTTGAAGGTAACACACATAAGTTACTAAATCCTAAAGAAACATGCATTTTTATTTTTATTTTTATTTTTGCTAGATACTTGGAAGGTAATGCACATAAGTTGCTAATGTAACACCCCAAAATTGGCATCTTGCAATTTTAACCAATTTTGTTCAATTTGTTGTTCTTCTAAAACATTAAAGTCCTATTGTACTAGGAAATTCTGATTTTTCACTGACTCTACTCGACCTGAGTGTCAAATGCAGAAAGTCCTAAATCTGTATTAATCATACATCATATTAATTTCCTAAATACCTATTTGGCTAAACAAACCCTATGATCGAATTAATTTAATTAATAAAGTCCTAGCACTTTAATTAAATTAAATTCACCCTCTTTAGCTGAGACACATGGAAAAGGAATTAAATAAAATTTAATTATTAAATAAATATCCTCATTTTCAATAATTGAATTTAGTTATTTAGATAATTGAGAAAAAGCAATTATGAGGTCATATTTATTTAATTAATTGGATATTCTCTCAAAAATCTTATTCCT
>MU227479.1:3903856-3960302 GCA_018584345.1 Thuja plicata
TGTTTTCCATCTTGATGCATCTATTCTTAAGTTCAACCAGGTCACTCTGCACCCATTTATCCAAATTGTAGCTATAGATTGACTTATTTTTTGCAATCTCCAGGGGAGACATAATAATGGTCCTTCTAAAATCAGAGTCCATCCTTCAAATATCTCTTTGTAGAGACTGAGGTTTTCTACCCTGAAGATTTCTTTCACTTTCTTCTTTCATATTCTCCTTCTCATAACTAGGAGAGTCATGGGACTCGAAGTTTTCCTCTTCCAAAACCTTAAAACTATTATCCCCCAAATTTTTAGCATTACTGTCCATTGTATTAATTTTAGCTTCTTTGTTCTTTTCAACCTCTATCTCTTTCTTCTCATAACCTTTTGTATTAACATTCTTCAAAATAGAAATAAGATTTTCCCCTATTTTAAGAATGTCACGACAATCCTCTGGGTTTCCTTTGGCATTAGTAATTTCAGGATCCACCGAATCCTTCACCACAGGGGTTTGGGTAGTAGGGGAAAACTCGGCAATAGGATCCATCTGGCGCATCTGGGCATCATCAAATTCTGTTTCCTGAGGGTTATGCTTCTCACCATCAGACTCTTGGATAAGAGGACTAGCTGGGATGTCCTAGACATTCTTTTCTGCTCCAGAGACACCACTAAGATGCTTAGCATTCTTCAGCACAACCGGAGAATTAGAAGGAGACGGCTCAGAGGGCAGAGAGACTTTCTTAGGTTTTGAAGACTTATTTAGAGACCCCACAAACTTTCTCTTTCTAATTTGGGCAGGGGTAGGGTTAGGAATATGATCTCTGGCATAATCAGCTATAAGGAGGATAAGACCGACATGGAGAATAGGGGAATTCTTCGTTCTGAAGTCAGAAATGCTTTGGTTAAGCGACCAGAGAAGAAAGAAGGGGAAGGAAATATGAATCTCATGTCTAAAATGATTAACTAGGGCAAAGTGGTAATTATAAACCCTAGAGAATCTACCCTCCAAAGTAAATTATTCCATTATAGATTTAATTACAGAACCCCAGACTTTATCAATATTCTCAATTTTGACATAGTCTTTCTTACCTTTCACCAAGAGAGCCCTCTCCTCATCAGTGTCAGGAAATTTCTTGTACACTCTGGTTCCCACTTTCACCTCTTTAGAGTAATTAATCCCATCTAGGGGGAGACCAGTGATGTCAGACAGGACCTCAAGGCTGAGTCTAAATGATTTACCAGCAATATTAACCATGCCCTTATCCCATCCCTCTGCAAAGGCTTTTGAAACATCAGGATCAAAACCACGAAGTCTCTTAAGAAAATGGTGAACCTGACCTTTCTTCAAAATTCTCCACACATCCTTATCCTTCTTCCACTTGCATTCCACTGGCTCTTCCCTTCTGAGATCACCACCCATGACGACAATCTTCACCTGCTTTTTTTTCTCAAGCTGAGAGACGTTATTATTTTGATTAATCCCAATCTGGTTAATGCTTTTAATCTTAGTCGCATTCCTCTTCACATGCTCAAACTGGCCACAGATTAAAAAAATAATAGCTGCAAGCATTAAAGTTTGAGCTTTCATGATTAGGGTTAAAAACCAAATCCTGGATATGTACTTCCCTTTGTTTTGGCTGTCATTCCAAATCCTCCCAATCTGAGATGAATTAATTAGTATCATTAGCCACCCTTTTAATGAAACCTTCTTTATGCCTGATTTTATCATAATTGATAATTGATTTGACTGCATAATTATTCATAGGTGTGCCTTTCCATTTTTGAATTCTGTCACTTTTGGCTCCAATATTGGCAAGACAATCAGCTACCTGATTAGTCTCCCGATAATTGTGAGATATATGGAATACTTCAAAGGTTTTAACTATAGATTTAATTTTAAGGATAATATGATCTATAGTCCAAGAAGGAGGATTGATATCTTTAATATTGTTAATAATATTCAAAGAGTCACCTTCGAGCCATACTCTTTTGAATCCCATTTCTTCCACCAGCAGGGTAGTGTTAAAGGCCGCCAAGGCCTCTGCTCTGTGATTAGATTGAAATCCCAAGGGGATTGAAATAGCACCAAGAAAGTTACCAGAGCTATCTCTGATGATGTCCCCTCTCCCAGAGACACCCGGGTTACCTTTAGAGGCACCATCAAAATTGGCTTTAACCCAGCCAATTGGAGGAGCAGTCCAGACAGATAATTCTCTTTGGGAGCAAACTTGATTTTTGAGGAGAGGGAAATTCCAAGTTGACCAGTTGACCTCTGGGATGAGAGAACTGTACTTTCTATTGCTATTGTTTATAGCAGAGCTAAAATTTTCCTTTAAAGATCTAGCCATTATGTTGAAAATAATTTCAAGTTTAGAGCTTTTCTCTCTGAAGATTCTGTTATTTCTTTCCTTCCAGATGCACCAACAAAGATGAGGCGGGATAAGATTCCAAAATTGTCTTTCCATTTCATTATCAAAAGGGCATCTCGATTGAGTAACAAAGTCCTGCCAAGAGTTAGGAAAGAACCTGGCCAGATTCCAATTTTGAAAGAACAAAGACCAAAATTTCCTGGTAAAGCTACAATGGATCATAAGGTGATCACAGGATTCAGCTTGATCAAAGCAAAGACTGCAAATATTTACATGAGAGAACCCTCTTTTAACCAAATTATCAATATTAAGGGGCTTATTCTGGATAAGAATCCAAAAGAAGAAATTTATCTTTGGAGTAAGGAGTTTATACCAGATAGTTGCACATTGGGGCTTAGTTTCCTTGGAGAACACAAGGGAGCAAGCAGAGGCCACCGTGAATTCACCATGAGTGGAGAGGTTCCACACCATCTTATCTGGAAAATTACCTTCACTTATCCAGGACTACAAGTCTATCATAAGGGGTAGAAAACTTCTATCAATGCAAGAGAGATCCTTCCAGGAATTGGTATTCCTATAGTCAGAGACTTTGTATCCAAAAGTATTTTTAGCTTGGGTAATAAAATCCTTCCACTCTTGTCTTTCAGACAAGGGGTATTCATAAATCCAGGGATCATCCCAGAATTCAATAGTGGATCCATCTCCCAGTTTCCATCTTATACCTTTTCTCAAGAGATAATGGAAGAACATAAACTATTCCATATGTAAGAACCATTAACTCTATTTTCATTGTTTAGGAGGTCCTTCAAGCTGTTAGAATTGGTGAGGTATTTGTTTTTAATTATACTATTCCATTGTTTAGAATCACCAAAAATTCACCAAACCTGCTTAGCCAGAAGGGCCTTACTAATGATCTTAATAGGTCTAATCCCCAAACCCACTTTATTTTTAGGTTTGCAAACTTTTTCCCAGGCGACCAAGCTGAGCCTTTTTTTATCTTCAACTCCAGTCCATAGGAAGCATTTTTGGATAGTTTCAAGTACCATAGCATACTTATGGGGTATCTTAAAGAGGCTTAAAGCATACACAGGCAAATTTTGTAAAGTAGATTTCAAAAGCTGAAGTTTACCTGCACTGCTAAGGAGAGCACCTTTCCAACCAGCCAATTTCCTATTGAATCTATCAACAATTTGATTCTAGAAGATATCTGGAGGTTTTGAGTAGAGAGGGAGCCCCAAGTAAGATGAGGGAAGAGCACCAATGCTGCAACCAAGAATTTTAGACATCTTATATTGCCTCTCAAGAGGAGTATTGATAAAAAAGATGGAGCTCTTATCCCAATTGATGAGCTAACCAGTATCCGAGGTATAAATTGATAAAGCTTTTTTAAGATTCCTTGCTTCTTTCACTGTAGCTTCACCCATAATAAGAGTATCATCAACAAATTGTTCATGGGAACAGGATGTTCTGGCCGAGGAGGGGCAGAGACCAGATATAAGGCCAGAATTAACAAGTTTAGAAATATATCTTCCCAACCCTTTAGCCAATATAGAAAATAGAATAGGAGAGATAGGGTCCCCCTGCCTTAGGCCCCTTGAAGGTTTGAAAAAAATGGAAGAGCCACCATTCACTATCACAGAGGAGGACACAGTAGAGACCAGCTGATTAACAATTTTGATAACCCTTGCATCAAAACCAAAGATGCTTAAAACTTTTTGGAGAAACAGCCAGTCAACCCTATCATAGGCTTTAGATAAATCCAATTTAATGAGAAAGCCCTGTTTCTTGGCAGTTTCAAGGGAATGGATATTCTCATGAACTACCACAATGGAATCAAGGATTTGACGCCCGGGAACAAATCCATTCTGCTGAGGGGATATAATTGAAGGCATAAGAGAAAGCAGTCTAGTTGTCATAACTTTAGCTATAATCTTGTATATTCCATTACAAAGGCTGATTGGTCTGAATGATTCCACCATATTGGCACCATGGAATTTAGGAACAAGAACTAAAAAAGTGGCATTAAGTTCTCTAAGAAGAGATTTAGTTTCAAAAAATTCTTTAACAGCATTGCACACATCCTGACCAATGATCTCCCAAAACTACTGGAAAAAGAAAAGAGGAAAACCATCAGGGCCAGGAGATTTGTCTCCTTTAAAGGAAAAGACAGCATCTCTAATTTCCTTGACATCCAGGATAGTCTTAAGTCTGGAGTTGGTATTACTGTCTATCAGGGATGGAATAGTAGAAAGAATTTCATTTTGGTTCTGGGGATCAAGCATATCATCTCTAGTTAGAAGACAAGAAAAGGAAAGAATCATTTCCTTTCTTATCTCTTCTTCCTTAACCAGAAGCTGATTATTTACTTTTAAGGAGAAAATTCTGTTGATAGCTTTGTGTTTTGAGGCAGTCATGTGAAAAAATCTGGTGTTTTTGTCCCCATCTTTAAGCCAGAGAGCATGATAAGTTGCAGATAGTGTGTTTAGTGGATATCAAACTCATGTGTTCATTTTTCATGCAAGTAGATTAGTTATTTTATTTTCTATTTTGTAAGTTCTTAGTTCTTCACCCGTTCTGGGTTGTAAGCAGTAATGGCCCCTCGAGATTCCTGAATCCATGGTGAGAATCATGTGTTGGGATGGAACTCAAGAGGAAACCTTGTACATAGTTCCCCTTTTGTTTTTGGTAGGAGTAGAAATAGGTGTGAATCTGGAGATCTTACCCTAGGCGATCTTGGAGATAGTCCAGCTAGGGAAGGGAATGAAAGCAATGTTTTGAAAACATTGATTAAGTGGGAAGAATGAATCTATTTGTGTAGGTTCAGTAAGGAGGAGATGAAAATAATTTTGATGGGGATTGAGTCTTGAAGAGGAGGTAAAGTTGAGAGTGACTTACCTTAGTTTGGGGTTGTGAACACCCTAAGGGATCTGGGAAAAAGATCTCAGAACAGAGCCAAGCTAGTTCTTTAGTAGCAACAAGACCTTGTCCACATCAGAATGTTGTTACCGACGGTCAGGATAATGATCAAAATAATGTACAAGGTAATGAAGATCAAGCTGATATACAAAGAGTTGTACCTGTACTTGTAATATATGTAAGAAGGAACCATCTAGAGGACCAGATCATAGGAGATAAGAAAGTTGGTACAAGAACAAGAAGTAAGTCTTTAAACTCAAATTGTTTAATTTGTGAGTTTGAGCCAAAATTTGTCAATGCTACAATAGATAATGAAGAATGGATAAGTGCTATGAATGATGAGACTGAATAGATTGAGAAGAAAAAAACATGGTCACTTGTGCCAAGACCAGATGACAAGAATGTCATTGGTACCAAATGGATATTCAGGAATAAGCTGAACAAGAATGGACAAGTCACAAGGAACAAAGAAAGACTAGTATGCAAGGGGTGTGCATAAGAGGAAGGTATAGACTATGGAGAAACCTTTGCATCTATTTCTAGGCTAAAAGGAGTAAGAATACTACTTTCTTATGTTGCATATAAAGGATTCAAAGTATATCAAATGGATGTCAAGAAAGCATTCCTAAATGGAATACTTGAAGAAGAGGTATACATTGAGCAACCAGAAGGGTTTGTAGATCCAAACAAGAGAAACATGGTATGTAGACTTCACAAAGCCTTGTATGGACTAAAACAAGCTCCCAGAGCCTGGTATGAATGACTTCATTCCTATCTAATAAGTATTGGATTCATAAGGACTAGTAAAAACAATAATCTTTATTTGAAAGAAGATACTGATGCTAACACTTTGATTGTTGAAATATTTGTTGATGACATCATATTTGGAGGCAATGATATGCTATGCAAATCATTTGCTGATGAGATGAGAAAATATTTTGAGATATCTATGTTTGGAGAGATCAAGTTCTTTCTTGGTCTACAGATCATTCAACAAAGTGAAGGAATTTTCATTACATAGTCTAAATACATCAAAGAGGTCTTGAAAATATTCAAGATGGAAGATTCCAAACCAGTTGGAACACCGATGGCTACTAGATGAAAATTAACAAAGGAAGTCAAGTCAACAAAGGTAAATCAGACTTTGTATAGATTGATGATAGGAAAACTCATGTATGTTGTACACACTAGACCAGATATTGCACATGCAGTAGGAATTATTGCTATATTTTTTGCTAACCCTAGGGAATCACATATGACTGCTATGAAAAGAATTCTAAGATATCTGAAGAATAATGAGGAAATTGGCTTATGGTATAGAAGAGAAGGAAAATTTGGACTTAAGGTGTTTACCGACACTGATTGGGCTGGAAATATTGATTACCAAAAGAGCACAACTGGAGGAGCATTCTTTATGGGTGATAGACTTGTCACATGGATTAGCAAGAAGCAAGGATGCATCTCTCATTCTACTGCAGAAGTAGAATATGTTGCTACTACTGTAAACTGCTCAAATATTGCATGGATCAAATATTTGCTGGAAGGTATGCATATGAAGATCTCAGAACTAGTGGTTATATATTGTGATAACACCAGTGCAATATATATTTCCAAGAATCCATTCATGCATTCAAAGATTAAACACATTGCAATCAAGTATCATTATTTAAGAGAACAATTTCAAGAAAAAGAGGTGATACTTGAATATGTGCAATCAAAAGAACAATTGGCCAATATCTTCATCAAGCCACTGCCCAAGGATACATTTGAGTACTTGAGAAAGAGACTAGGGGTAAAACACATGTCTAACAGTCATTAAAGGACTGAAGGCTACATCAGCCATATATTATCAGAATATCATTCATGTTGATGCAAGCAAAAGATGAACTTCAAAGCTACATCTATATACAGAAAGCTATATATAATAACTGAGCACCAGAGCACATTGTTGTAATGCTGATGGATAAGGGAAATTCAAGGAATATATTATGGAAAGAAGAAAATAGTTGTTTGACAGAAATGTCAGATATTTATAAAATATTTGTTTGGCATTGTTGTCAAAGGGAGAGAATATATCCATATTTTAATCAAAAACTATTCATTATCAAATTACTCCAAATAAGGAGAGATCATATCGATAGGGAGAGAATTTGTATGAAGAAATCATATACAAAGGGAGAGTTGCTGAAAAAAGATAGAGACATCAAAGAAGAAGAACAATCAAGAGAGAAATTGACACAAAAAGAGAACACAACACATCAAAAGAAGAAACACAAAAAGATGCAAGAATCAAATCTAAGCTAACACAGAGCTTACCGATGGTCAGACATTTTTATCAGTTATCAAAACAAAGTGTTTGGTAATTTGATGAATCTCAACAATTGTATTTCATAATGTATTAGAAATAGTATAGTGTGATAATATAGTATGTTTCCATCAATGCCAAAGGGAGAGATTGATGACATGTAACTGATTGAATGTTTGATAATGTTAAGTTGAAGATGATGCAAGACATTAAAATAGTTAATGGTTTGTATTTTCATTGATGTCAACTTGATATCATCTATACGGTCATGTACATAATGCCAAAGACTTCAGAGAATCAATGGAACAAAGATTATGCTTTCAACAATGCATAAAATTCAAGCATTCACTAAGTGACAGACAACAGTGACAGAGTACACACCATCGGTAAAGGCAAAGAAAAATTCACAGTGATGCCCAACAAGAAGAAGACAATGTTTCTCGATGAAGAAAAATCCTATGATGCCCGACAGATGGAGATCCTAAAGCTAACTGGAGTTGCACCAATGGAACTGGTAATTGTCATCGATGACAAACTGGAGAGTTGACCGACAGAACAGAGAGTTAAGAAAATGACAAAATATCTAGCTGGTAGAGCTTAAGGATAGACTTAACTAGTTTTTTTATTTTTTTTATTCACCCAAAGTTTAGTAAAGAATATTTGTACAGTTGGAAAGAAGATAACTATGAGATAAATCAAGAGTTAAAGCCTTAAATCAGATTGGCTGGATTTTTTTTCACACCAAGAATCAAGAATCAAGAATTATGGAATATCATGTCTATATAAGAGACAAGCATAATTCATTTCCAAAGAAATCATATACACAGCGAGTGAATAGAAAGAGGATGCTAAAGAGAAACTGATGAAGGATAACTTCATACAGTCCTGATCAATCAAGCTGAAGGAGAGATAAGGAATTTTGTAGACACCGATGAACAATGAAGCACAACATCACAGAGCAGAAAGTGTGGAGCTCAAAGAGTTGAAGTGATAGATTGATCAGAGAGGTAAAGTACTTAAATAGATCTTAAAATCTATAATTCAAGTTGCATTAGAATTAGGTCATAATGTTTCAGATTAACCATTGGAGCATCAAGTCTCTTAACAGAGCAGGACTTAATTGTCTTCTATAATTGAGGTATATCCTAATAAATTGCCAAAAAGGTTGATTCATGAAAGTAGCATTGAATTTTCATAAAGCCTATTGACAACCTAAGAAGAAGGTTGATTCAAGGATGGTAGCAAGATTTGCCTAAAGCCTATTAACAGTCTAAGAAGGAGGCTGATTCAAGGATGGTAGCAAAATAGATGTCAGATACTAAGTGACAATCTATGTATAAAAATCCTCTAACAACGTCACACTTAACAGTGTGTTTGTAACCTTTAACAGCATTGGATCCTAACAGGGCTCACTTCAGAAGAGTGAAAATTTGGGGTACCGATCCCAGTGGTTTTTTCCCTTAACAAGGTTTCCACGTTAAAATCCATGTGTTATGTGTGTATGGTTTATCACTTTATTGTTTTACATTTCACATATGCATTTCTGGATTGATTGGTATACTCTGCATATTTACTGAGTATCAGTAAATAGTTTTACTGTTTATCGGTTATCAAGGAGAATAAGGACAGACAAGGTAAACCAACAGATATTTTATTATTTCAAGTATTTTATGGCATACATCTTGTAGGGACTTAATAATCTAAGGTGTATTGATTGGTGGTAAAAGATTAAAGGATAAATATTTGAGGCCATTGATTCACCCCTCGCCCCTCTCAGTTATTACTAACAAATGGATGTAAAGTGTGCATTTTTAAATTGAGTTTTGGAAGAAGAGTTTTATGTTAAAAAACCTCTAGGATATGAGATCAAAAGAAAGGAAGATAAGGTCTATAAGTTAAATAAGACATTATATGGATTGAAGCAAGATCCCAGAGTATGGTATACTAGAATTTTTGAATACTTAAATAGTAGAGGATTCAGCAGAATTCCAAGTGAACCAACCATGTATACAAAGGTAAATCAAGAAGGAAAAATTTTGATAGTCTACTTGTATGTTGATGATTTGATTTTTGTCGGAGATCTTTCTATAGATGACTTTAAGACTGCCATGAAAATAGAGTTTTATATGACTTATTTAGGATTGATGAAGTATTTACTTTGTATTGAAATTATTCAATCTGAAGATGGTATTTTCATATGTCAATCTAATTATGAAAAATATATATTGAGAAGGTTTAAGATGTTGAACTGCAATCCTCTTACATCACTGATGGTAATTGGTACAAAACTTAGTAAGATCGATCAAGGGTCACATGTTGATCCAAATTTATATAAGAGATTGGTTAGAAGCCTCATGTATCTGAAAACATCAAGGCTTGATGTAATGTTTTCTATAAGTTTAATATCCAGGTTTATGGAGTCTCCTATGAGTACACATAGGCAAGCTGGAAAAAGAATCTTAAGATATATTGATGGAACAACAAAATTTGGTATTTTGTATACATCAATTTCAGATTTTAAATTGATCGAATATTCTGATAGTGATTTTGCAAATAGTGTTGATGACAAGAAAAGCACATCTGGGTATGTGTTCAGTTTAGGATCAAGGGCACTAGAATGGGCATCAAAGAAGTAGCCCATTGTGAATTTATCATCGGCTGAGGAAGAATATGTTGCAGTGACAGCAGTAGCTTGTCAGACTGTTTGGATGAGAAGGATTTTGACTGATTTTCTACATGAACAGACAGAGCCAACTCAGATTTATTGTGACAAAAAATATTCCATTGCATTATCAAAGAACCATGTTTTCAATAAGAAAAGTAATCATATTGATACTAGGTATCATTTCATTCAAGAATTGGTAAATGGAAATCAAATTTGTATGGAATTTTGTAGATCAAAATATTAATATGCAGATATATTTACAAAGCCCTTGGTAAAAGAGTTGTTTGAAATTCACAGAGAAAATATTGGAGTTTGTATGATGCAATAACAATTATACTTAAGAAATGTAGTATAAATTAAGGGGGAGTGTTGGAAATAATTGTAATTTATGCTCAGTTAGTGCTGACTCATTTCTCGTCCTGTCACCAAATGCATAGTATATGATTTGTGCTTATCTTCATGTTTCTGGTAAAGAGGAGATTTGAAAATCTGATTTGTTTTTATCCTCTCTACTCAACATCAGATGGTTACTTGCCTTGTACTGCAGGCTTTATAACTAGTAGTACCAATTAGATTTGTCTGCAACATGTTTTGTCTTCATTCTCTCACTGTCAATGAATAATCTAATTTATTATTATCTTGGTGTGTTGGAAATCAGGACTTTTGTTTTTTGTGTACTCAAAGTCTTCCAAACTGCCTTTGTTCATTGTTATAGGAGATATTTCCTATATATATATATGTATTTTGGGTGTAACGTATTTATATACAATTTTTTCTGAGAATAGATTTTGTCTTGTATGTTGTAGCGTAGGATATTTGTATCTGCAATTTTTAATCAAATAAGTATTGATTGGTATGTTGTAGCATACTGTTGTTTATGCTCTGATCTCTTTGTTTTATTTTCTCTGTTATTCTATTATTGAGTTTATATGCTATGTCTGATATATTTTAGATACTATGTTTTCCCCCTATTTCCTTCATTATTTGTCATGTTAGCTTTTAAATATTCAAAGGGATCAGGTGTTATAATTTTAAATGAGGTGGCAAGTTAAAATATGCATTGCATAAATTTTTGGTTTTGGAATCGTTTACTCCTCTATCCTTTTAGTGCGTTGATAGTTTTGTAACACCTTCATTGTTGAAAATTACTTGTAATAGTTGGACGGTATTAAATATTTATTTTATGGGAAGTGACATTTATGTTTGTATCATATCATATCAATGGAAACTATTTTGAATATGTGTCTCCATTTTTCTGGGTAGTATAATTTATGTTGTTGAAACGTATGTTGGGGATTAATAACTGGCAAAAAAGAATTGTTTTTAATAACTGGTACATTTTTCCAATACGGAAATCAACTCAATTTTCTCTCTAAAAGATGTGCATTTTGAAAATAATTATTTTAGTCATTTCCTGTCAAGTTGAAAAGATGAAATTGATTATGCTATTAAGCGTAGCTTATTCTCAAAGTTGATGATATTTTTTTTCAAGTATATTATTTGGGAGCAATATTTTTCTTATTTTAGATGTGAATGATGGCATGGGTTCTTAGGTAATAGCTACACGTGTTTTTTTTTAGTGGGAGCTATGTTTAAAGTTGTGTATGAGTAGATATTGGGTGGAATTGTTTTCTTGAAAGATTACTTTTGGTAAAAGATAAGGAAGTTATTATTTTTGACATGACAAAAAATAGGTGTAAAAGGATAGCTATTATTCATCTTTCAAAAGGGGTATTCTTAGCATAAGTTTATTTAAAAAATACAATGATTCTTCTATATTAAACTGAGATTTTGAGATTTGATAGTAGTAAGGAGTATTGTACTATTAGGAATGATACAACTGAGAGGGGAGGTGAATCATTTGTATGCCAAATAATTAAGCTTAAAATTTAAAAAAATTACTTAATGCAAATCTGAACACTTCAAGAAAAAAACCATAACACAAGTAATTTGTTATCAAGGAAACCCTATTAAGGTAAAAACCCTGATGGGGATGGAACTCACAAATAATGCACTAAAAATATTGTATCCATGTTAAGAGATCTAGCCATGTTAGGAGTCGATTATTACATCTAGTGCAAGTCCTTGTTAAAGGATGGACCCTATTAGGAGTCTTATCAACCCTATTAGGAGTTGAATGAAATGATGAGCTCACTACATGAGCACACTTCTCAAAGTGAATGTTAAATCCACCTTTTGAAGGTTAAACCCACCTTCTAGACTCACTGTCCAAAAAGAAGTATAAAATTATACTTATAATAGTAAACTGACTAATAGAAACTTTCTTTGCTTATACAGTTCCAATGAAGTGCATTACAAACATAATCACTTCTCTACATCTAGCAGAACTCACATCCACATGCTTGCAACATCCAATACTTCCATTCCATGCTTTTACAACTCAAGACATTACTTTCATTTATACAAGCTACAATAAGAAATTAGGTCAGCCTATTAAGACTTTCCCAATGCACAAATAATTACATAGACCCTTGCTAAGATACATACGGTACCTTACACAAGAAATTAACAAATATAAATCATCAATTACACTCCAAGATCTATAATTCACACTCACGAATCATGAAGCACGTTACATCTTTGTAGTCAGCCCCAAATAGGTCTTCACTAGTCCACATGGCTTATTTGACATCATCAGTAATCCGGTGACCCAAGAATCACATAGATGTTGGAATTATATTGAGATGATGTACTGAGAGGCGAGGGGTGAATCATTACCTCTAAAACTTTTCTTGGTTAGCCCATTAACCCTTAGTCATCATTTTGTAATTTATCTTATCTAACTGTTCATCTTTCTTTATGCATATGAAATCATATCATACATTCTTTTGATATGTAACAATAATAGAAACATTCATGAAAATAGATAACACATGACACAAGATATGATATCACAGAAAACTCCTGTTAAGGAAGTAAAAACTATGGTGGGGATTGTTACCCACAAAACTTCACTATCTATAGATAAGAAGGGGCCGATTAAGGCTTACATTTGGTCACTTCTGATGGCCTACCCTATTAGGAGTATTACCATGGAGAACTATTAAGATCTACTTCATTTGAAGCTTTAGAAACACTGTTAAGTGTGCACTTTGTTAAGAGATTTGGAAAGAACGATTAAGTCCACCTTCTACAAAAGGGTTTTAGATGTGATGCACTTGTTAGAATGCAACTACATAAGTCTTTGATCTAATGATAAATGCAATCTTCAATTGTTGATAAAAGATATTATAAATCTTCATACATATTAGTAATTATCCTTCCATGATTGAATAATACCTTTATCTGCTCGTTGGTAGCCTTTGTGTGTTCTTGAAAACTGATATATTCTATTTCTAAACTTTGCATGAATTCTGCCTTCTGCTCCTTAGATTCTCTTGGCAGCTATCAACAATGTGAATTCATGTTACTCACAATAGAGTATGAACATCTATTTATACTAATTTAGGTTCAATTCTTGATTCATGCATCGCAAGTTAACTCTAGATCCAAGGTATACAACTTGACCTTGATCTTTAGTTAGATATTCTTTAGATCCATTAGGATGCTTTAAAGCATTTACATAAAGCTTGCATGACCATCAAATTATGATTTAAAACAAAACAAAACTCTATAAATAGAATTACATTTCTTTATCCCTCGTATAAAACTCAGATCCACAATTTGTGGGTTCTTGATCTGTCTGTCAGTTATGATGGTCAATTTTCTTGTTCGTCAGTGTTCCTTTCTTGAATTGGTCATCAGGTATTCCTTTTCTATTCTTGTCGAGTTAGTTCTAAAAACTGTCGCCGATAATTCTTGTGATCGCTGGTGATGCTTGTGGTCGTCGGTGATGCTTGTGGTTGTCGGTGATGCTTGTCACTTTTATACTTAGCATTTTTCTCAAAATCTTTGTTCTGTCAAGTATGGTTGCATTTCACTAGTGCTACTTGTGGTTCACCGATAATTCTTGTTGTCTGCCGGTAATGCTTTCTGTCTATGTTTTTTAGTGAGTATACTAATGGAAAAATAATGTCATCAATCTCCCCCTTTGACATTAGTATCAAAAACATGATATGTGCAACATACTGACTGTATTAGTATGTACACCTATGTATACTTCTTCCTTAGTCATTTGAATGACTCCCCCTATGTAAATGCCAATAAGTGTAAGTATATATATATATATATATATATATATATATATATATATATATATATATCCTTTATCTTTTCTTGTTAAAATGATATATGTATTGTACATAACTATATACGTTGCCTTTCCTGCTTTTTTGATTCTAAAGGCAAAGGTGCTTACAACTTTTCAAAAAGGTGGGAATGCAAGGACTTGACTTCCTCCATCATTTTCTCCCATTTCTCCTTCAGCATTTCTAGAGCCATGTGCTCTAGTGAAACCTTACATGGATATCATAGATGCTGTCTACTATAGACATCTCTGGGGTTGCTATCAGATTTCTTGCTTCAGAAATATGTTGCTGCAGAATTGTAAGATTTGGTAGAATATGTGCTTGTAGTTCAGTGATCTCACCTCTGAATTGTGTCTTAGCATCCCATATTTCTTTCCTTAGCCTATTTTCCTCAATGACCATGTCATGATGTGCCTTTATGCTGTCAGCTTGTGAGGTTAGGCTTTGTGCACTCTTTGTGACTTTTGAGTCAATCTCTGCAAGTTTTTCACTATTCTCTTTTCCATATTTCTCTAGTGTGCACATTTTCTGAACTAAGGTGATTGCCTCAGCAATCATTGGCTCTAATTCATCACTAAGTTCAGAGAGTCTTACCTTGTTCAATGCCACTTCTTGGCTGATTTTATTAATTAATTTCAATTGATATTTCTTTTCTGCTTTCTCTTCCATTGCTTGATCTGCCTCTATACCTTGCTCTGTAATAGCATCGGTAAGAATAGCAATTTGTTCCTCGACTGAAGTATTTTCATCAATTTTCACTTCAGGAACCAGTTGGTGGAGTATCTCTTTAGCCTTGTTAAGTGCCATTTTTTCTCTGTGTTCTTGGCTCATCTTCTTCTGTATGGCTTTCCTCTGACAGAACACTCCAAACTCTTGAATTTTGTCACTGTCCAATGTGGTAATGTCCCAGTTTGGAACTTCAATGACCTCATCAAGTGTTATAGCTAATATATCCTTCTTTACTATTTTCTTCTTCTTCTTCTTTGGCTGGGTGGTAGATTGATGTAATACCATTTGTAAATCATGTGATTGAGTTGACTTAGTTGGTGAGTGTTGAGAGGATGAGGCATCCTTTTGTATCTTTTCAATTTTTACCAGTCGGTTTGGTGAAGACCTCTCCTCATGTACCTTGGGTGTTTCAACAGATGAATATTCTTTTTGTTTCATTTCCTCATTTTTATTAACTTCCTCACTCTTAACTTTCTCTTCAACCTTTCTTGATGTATCCTCTGTTGTTTTATCTACCTCTTTCTGTTGTTTTTTTGATACATCTTTTTGCTCATCGGTTGCATCCTTCATTTCAGTGTGTCTCCTTAGGAGTGTTGGATGCACCTTGGTTCTCATCGGTACACATATCCTTGGGTATGTCATCATCTTTCTTAGATGACTTATCTTGGCTTGACTATATATCAATAGCATCTATTAATATATGCATATTTTTCAGTGTATTAATAGTTGCAGTGTCTATAGCTATGTCCTGTCCATCGGTCTTACCCTCTGCAGTATTGATGTTTTCATCTTTTTGGATCTCTGCTGCAGGCTCTTTTCCTATAATGGTGTCGACAATGTTTTCTAACCATGAATCATCATTCATATCAACATCTAAGTTACCCTTAATTGAAATTTCCTCTTTGGTAATTGCTTCATCCTCCAAGTTAATGTGGATGGGGCTATCCAGTACTTGATCATGTTGGCCATCTTTTGACCAATCTTCATCTATAATATCTATTTGTTTTTGGCCTGTGATCTATACTTCTTCATTCTCTAACTCAACTATTGAGTGACCTATGGTGTTGATAGGTTCCTTTTCAGGACTTCTTTCCTCATCTGGTTTTAGTATTCCACTCCATATTTTGTGAGTGTCTTCTTCTAGTTCTATAAGCTTTCCTTGAAGAAATTTGTAAGCTCTCAGTTTTGGTGAGAATTTCTTTGTATATTTCTCCATTACTTCATTGATTTCCTCTTTTGTTGAATCAGGAGGCATAAGAGAGACTAGTACTCTTTCTCTTATCCTCTTCTCCTCATGGAGTGCAAAAGTGAATCAAGAGGATATCTTATCCAAAATTTCTTGTGGAACATCTTCTCTTGTGAAGTGCAGTGGGACATAATAGTGTCTGCACATCTTAGCAATGAGTGCATCTTTAATCTTATTTTGTTCTACTATATCCCATTGTAACCATTTCCTAATTTTTGGATGTCCAATAGATGTAGCTTCAGAAATGTACTTACATATGGTATCAATGTCATCAGATGGTGATGTATCCTTTGCTTTTTCCTTTGCTAGCTTGACAGTGTCAGGTTCATCCATTGTTGAATCTTCTAATTATTCATCAGTCTGAACATACCTTCTCCTCTTTGTAGGTGCCCTAGCTGGTTGTTTAGCCTTTGTAGGTGCAGGTTGCCTCTTATACACCTTCCCTTTTACCATTGGAGAGGGAATAGCATCTTGTGCTATTTGGCTTCTAGTTCTAGCCTTTTTAGTTGGAGGAGGAGGTGGTGAATCGGACTTCTCTTCCTCTGATTCTTGTTGCTCTGCTATTTCACCGATAGGAAGATGTTCTTCGGTGTCTTCCTCCTTACTTTTTTGTTCCTTCTTCCCTTCTTGTTCCTCCTTGCCTTCTTGTTCTTCTTTACTTTCTTGTTCTTCTTTACCCTCTTCTTCTTCTTCTCCATCAGAAGATATATTCAAGTTCTTTTTCATATTTTTGACCATTCTTTTAGACTGCTCTACAGCCTTTTTGACAACAAGATTTGATTTAATCTTTAGTTTGGCTTCCTCATAGGTACCAAATCTTATTTGTTTGTTGTCAACGAGTTCATTTCATAATGCCTGAATGCATTCTGTTGCTAATCCTGTTTTAATTTCATAATCTAGCTTTTCAAGCCATGATTTCCTAGGAACTACAGCTTGAATGTAGGTGAAGTTTGTATCCACCATGAAACAAATATCTTCTCTGTATTCCTCTATCAAACTTTCAGGAATTCTACTCCTAGCTTGTAGCATTTCCTTAATGGATTTGAAGTACTCATGCATTATATTGTCAAAGTTTGTACCAAGTGATTCTATGAATTCACTTATTTGCATGGTAATTGGTCTATTTGTGTCCCATGTTACTTTTCCTATTGAAGGAAAGTACTCTTTGAAGTAAAAGAATATACACATTATGAGGGAACCAAACTTACATGTGTTTGTCCTTGAGGACCTTATGGTGCACATGTTCTCCTAAAATTGATGTAATAGGATCTCTGCCAGATCCATCTTCTTCCCCTGTTTGATGATCTTATAAGCTGTGCTCATTGAAGTGCTAGAAATACTGTTCATTCTGCTAGCTTAGAATATCTTATATCCAACTACGCATGCTCCAAAATTTAGCTCTGCGTTGGTAATAGTATTTACTTTTAGTGCCCTCTTGTCTGATTTTGCACCGGTTAACCTTTCCACTTCTACAAGAGGTGGATGTTTTTGAGCCTGAGGTTTGTTGGTTGTTGGATAGCCAGTCACGGCATGTATAACATCCTTTGTTATAGCCTTAGTTTTGTTCAGCCATAGAGTGTTGTCATGGACTCTGCTTAGAACAATATTTATCCACTCTATTTTAAAAACCTTGGAAAAATGCAGTGCATTTGTCAGTCCCTTAACTTCCAAGTGTTTATGCTCTTCTTTGAGCTTTCCAGTATCATCGCAAACTGCCCTATAGGCATTGTCAAGGTCTAGATCTCCTATCTCTGAGATCTTGCAATGAATATAGGACCTAACATCCTTGACCAATAAAACCCTAGCTAGGATTCAGGAGAATGCTCCAGAATCGTTTGGTTGAGAGGCTATCTTAGGATGTAACTTATATTTTGGTTCAGCACATACCACTCTACTAACAAGTCTGAAAGGTTTCTTCTTGTCGACCTTGATTTTATCTACCCTAGATGTTGATGCCATTGTAATTGATATTTAGGGCTTTTCGTAAATCAAAACAGTGCTATCGGTGAGTAGATTAACTTACTGAATGTCTGTGATCTTCTTTGAATCTGAATGCTCAGTGAATTCCTTCTACTAGGTTGCTTCTCAAATTTCTCTTAAATCGCTCTACTCTGCCTGAAAATCGTGGCTGCAAAAATGAGCTTACCCATCGGGCTTTTATACCTTTTTGTGCCCTAAGTTGTCATAAATGCTTATTGACTAGTCAATTTATGAAGACTGCTTTTGTTGGTAAAGACATTCATAACACCATCGGTGTCTATGCAAAGCGTCAAGGTCGCTAGTAGTTTGAAGACTTCACCGATGCTCGTTGGTGATGTTGCGATGATAGCTTTTTTGATTTAGTGTTTACCAATATCTGTCAGGTTACACTTAGCTTGTGTAATGACCGATACATTCTGGTAAGTCTTACTAACTTTTCTGTGTGTGTTCACCGATGCATATTGTGCCCAATAATCGATGGTTCCTTTTCAACAGTTTAGTACATAACAATGTATTGCATCTTTATTCATGCTAATATTACAATATGAACTTTGTATAATGGAACCAATGCATAGTAAAACTTGTGATAATGCAGTTCCATACTTACTTGTGCAATCTAGTTAGATGTAGTGATGTCATTAGATCTAATGGATGGGGTGTCATCATTTGCATTGCTTGTACCAGCACCTTTAGTGTTTGTGGCTTTTACCCACATCTTGTTTCTCATTCTTTTGATTTCATCAATGGTATTTCCATTGGGATGAGTATTTGTGTTAGTCAGTCAGTCTTTGCAATCTTTTATCACATATCCAACTTTATGACAGTGCAAACATGCCATACCTAGATTGGTCCATCCTCTTGACCTTCTAGTCCACTTTCTCATATAGTTGGCAGCAATATGACCATACCTTGCACATGCTATGAAATTTACCCATGTGTTATAGTCCCAAACATATGAGTTACCTCCTCTTACTGGTTTGTAGCTTTTATCATTCTCCTTTGGAGTCCATGCCTTGTTATTCTTTTTCCAGCATTCCTTATGTGTATGCCCATTCATCTTGCATGTAGGACAGTACTTGTCCATATAGGTTTTTCTCTTTGGATTCATCACTTTGGATCTGCACTCATGTGCCTTGTGTCCTTTATTTTGACATTTATAACAATTACCAATAAAAGTGGATTGTGCTTGAGAAATACCTTTCATTTTGCTTCTGAAGATGTTTGAGGTGTGGCCTGGTTTTCCACAGTGATTGCATGACAGCTTCTTGGATCTTGCATTTATGAAAGAATTCCTCTGATCTAATTGATTTGAGGATTCACCATACTCATTGTACCCTAATCCTATGTAGTTGTTGAATCTTCTTTGTCCATAAAGAAAATCATCCATCCTTCGGTTGCTATCCTCAGCCCTTTTGATCAATTCATTGTGTTGATTCTGGACTTTGATTTCATGCTTCAATTTCTCATTCTCTTCTCTCAACTCACCTATGATCTGTACTCTTTCAATGAGTTATGTATTTAATCTAATTGCTTCTTGACTCATAAGAATAATCTGGTTGGTAACCTCATGGTGATGCTCAGTGAGTCTTAGAATTTTTTATTCTTTCTCTTGTAGTTTCTCTATAATTTTCCTCCTATCATCAACAGCTAGTGTTCTTTCATTTTCAGCTTTTCTTGCATCATTCATAACATAAATCATTTTTACCATTTGAGTCTCTTGACCAATTTGCAGCATCTTGATCTGATCTGTCAGATGTAGATTGATCTCTTGCATACCTGTAATTTCTTCAACTGATGCATTTGAAGCTTTGCTCAATGATGATTCTGTTGTTTCAAAGTACTCTTGTATTTCCATTTCTTTGTAGTCTTTCGCATTCATCCTGGTTTCCATAATCTATCTTTCATCAAGAAGTTTTCTTAGCTTTATCTTCACCTCCTTATACTGCTCAAAGTTTATTTGCATTTGTAACTGCTCATTCTCAATAGTCATGTCTAGTGTGAACTTGTCCATTTCTCTGATCTTTTCTCTCAATTCTTTAAGCTTTTCAAGAGAGAGACTTAGCTCTGATACCAATTGTTGGAATTATATTGAGATGATGTACTAAGAGGGAAGGGGTGAATCAATACCTCTAAAAAATTTCTTGGTTGGCCCATTAACCCTTAGTCATCATTTTGTAATTTATCTTATCTAACTGTTCATCTTTCTTTATGCATATGAAATCATATCATACATTCTTTTTATATGTAACAATAATAGAAACATTTATGAAAATAGATAACACATGACACAAGATATGATATCGCAGAAAACTCCTATTAAGGAAGTAAAAACTATAGTGGGGATTGTTACCCACAAGACTTCACTATCTGCAGATAAGAAGGGGCTGGTTAAGGCTTACATTTGGTCACTTCTGATGACCTACCCTGTTAGGAGTATTACCACAAAGACCTATTAAGATCTACTTCATTTGAAGCTTTAGAACCACTATTACATGTGCACTTTGTTAAGAAATTTGGAAAGAACGGTTAAGTCCACCTTCTACAAAAGGATTTTAGATGTGATGCACTTGTTAGAATGCAACTACATAAGTATTTGATCTGATGATAAATGCAATCTTCAATTGTTGATGACAGATCCTATAAAGCTTCATACATATTAGTAATCATCCTTCCATGATTGAATAATACCTTTATCTGCTCATTGGTAGCCTCTGTGTGTTCTTGAAAATTGATATATTATGTTTCTGAACTTTGCATGAATTATGCCTTCTGCTCCTTAGATGCTCTTGGCAGCTATCAACAATGTGAATTCATGTTACTCACAATAGAGTATGAACATCTATTTATACTAATTTAGGGTCAATTCTTGATTCATACATCACAAGTTAACTCTAGATCCAAGGTATACAACTTGACCTTGATCTTTAGTTAGATATGCTTTAGATCTGTTAGGATTCTTTGAAGCATTTACATAAAGCTTGCATGACCATCAAATTATGATTTAAAACAAAAAAAAAATCTATAAATAGAATTACATTGCTTTATCCATCGTGTAAAATTCAGATTCACAATTTGTGGGTTCTTGTTCTGTCTATCGGTTCTGATGGTCAGTTTTCTTGGTCGTCGGTGTTCCTTTTTTGAACTGGTCGTCGGGTATGCCTTTTCTATTCCTGTCGGGTTAGTTCTGAAAAATGTGTCACCGTTAATGCTTATGGTCATCGGTGATGCTTGTGGTCGCCGATGATACTTGTGGTTGCCAGTGATGCTTGTCACTTTTATACTTAGCATTTTTCTCAAAATCTTTGTTCTGTCAGGTATGCTTGCATTTCACCGGTACTGCTTGTGGTTCGCCGGTAATGCTTGTTGTCTGTTGGTAATGCTTTCTGTCTATGTTTTTCAGTGAGTATAGTAATGGAAAAATAATGTCATCAATATAATTTTCTCTCATGTATCTTTTATCATTTTTTAAGCTCGCATATCATAACTCATGCTCACATCCAAGTTATCCAAAAAACTCAAAGACCATCTCTGTCATAATCCTTTGTCACTTCTCTATAGCCAGTCTTTACTAAAACAAATATAAATAATGTAAATATCAATATAATATCCAGTAGACATAAGGTATAGACTCATTCCTCTACATAGATCCATTCTCACATACTTTCATACATCGTACATTGTCCATACACATCTTGCAATCTCTCCTCTACCTGTGATAACTAGAATTTTTGAAACTTCTAATACATCCAACTGAAACATATGTTGACATCAATGAAAATTTATGAATGTCAACACCTCAACAAAAAAAATTCCAAAAATCTCCCCCTTTGGTGTTGATGGCAACATATGAGAAAATCCATCAACCTAAAAGTATCTTTCTTAATACAATCTTCTCAATATCCTCTTCACAACTCCCCCTTAAAAAGTAGGGATTTTCACTTATATCTCTCCCCCTTTGACATCGATGGAAAATGGTGTCATAGCTCTTCAAAGGTTATCCTAATGTTTTTTAGAATTTGTTCATCCAAACAATCTATGTGCAATTTATAGCAGTGGCTACATATTATGATTCAGCAATAGATTGAGCTATACAGTCCTTCTTCTTACTTAACCATGAAAAAAACCTTTTTTGAAGGAAAAATGCTCCACCACTTGTTTTTTTTCTGTCATCAACACTTCCTGCCCAATCAGTATCAGTATAAGCATACAATGTAAAATTATCAAACTTTTCATAACATAAACCATATTCTAGTGTCTCTTTCAAATATCTGAATATCCTTTTAATAGCAAGGTGAGTCTCCTTAGGATCATCTTGGAACCTCGCAACAATTCCAAATACACTAGCTATGTTTGTTCTAGTGTAAGTTAAATACTGTAAACCTCCAATCGCGGATCTGTATTTTGCCTAAAAAACACTTTGAGATTCATCACTAGTAGTAAGCTTGCATCTAGTAACCATGGGTGTTCCAACAGGTTTACAATCTTCCATTCCAAACTATTTTAGCAAATCCTTAAGATACTTGGTTTCAGAAATAAAAATACCATGTTTACTTTGAGAAATTTGCAAACCAAGGAAGAACTTCATTTCACCAATCATAGACATTTCTAATTCACTTTTCATTTCCTCATAGAATTTGTTACTCATTTCATCATTGCATCCAAATATTATGTCATCCACAAAGACATCAACAGTAAAGATTCCATCTTCACAAGTTCTCAAATATAGATTACTATCTGCATTACCTTTTCTAAAACCAAGATGTAACAAATACATGTCTAGCTGAGCATACCAAGCTTTAGGAGCTTGTTTCAGATCATAGAATGTGTTCTTAAATATGAAAACCATGTCTCCATAATATGTCAAAGGAAAACCATTAGGTTGCTCAATGTAGAGCTCTTCCTCTAGACCGTCATTCAAAAATATAGATTTCACATCCATTTGATATACCTTAAAGTATTTATTTTTTGTAAAAGCAAGGAATAATGTCATTGTCTCTAACCTCGTAACATACAAAAATGTTTCTTCAAATTCTATACCTTCCTGTTGTAAATAGCCCTTGCAGACCAGTCTAGCCTTTTTTCTTACAGCCATTCCATCTTCATTCATTTTGTTTCTAAAAACCCATTTAGTTCCAATTACATTCTAGTCCTTAGGTCTAGGAACCAATTCCCAAGTATTGTTTTTCTCTATTTGATCTAATTCTTCCTGCATTGCCTTAATCCAATATTCATCTTCTCATGCCTTATCAGTAGTCTTAGGTTCTAATTGTAAAATAAAACAAAGCTCATTTCTAGATTTAGACCTTGTCATCATTCCCTTATTAACATCATCAATAATCTGACACTCAAGATGATTCATCTTAACATACCTTGGTGTCTTTGGTGCTACTATAGACTCATCCAAGCATGTCTGAATCTCAAGAATTTTTTCTATCTCTTGATTTTCAATATTCTTTTCATTCTCTGGGATCTCAATTTGAAACCTCTCATCAATTTTCACATTAGCATTTTCAAATGTTTGTCTCAATCTCAGATTGAAACATTTATAAGCCTTACTCGTAGTATAATAGCAAAGAAAAATTCCTTCATCACTTCTAGCATCAAACTTTTCAATTTCATCATTTTTTAATATAAAACTTGCTACCAAATATTCTGAAGTATTTTACAGTAGGAGCATAACTAAACCAAATTTCATAGGGTGTCTAATCAGTACCTTCTTTGATCTAAATTATATTCAAAGTGTTGATAGAAGTATTGGTTTCTTCTCTCCAATTCATATGAGATACATTACCTTCAAGAAAAAAAGTCATGGACGCATCCAGTATAGTTCTATTTCTTCTTTTTGGAATCCCATTTAGCTGAGGTGTCATAGGAGAAGAAGCTTGTCTGTATATCCCATGTTTTTTGCAGTAAGCATTGAACAAATCTTATGTAAACTCTCCACCTCTTTCTGACCTCAAACACTTTATCTTAAGACCTGATTCATTATCAACGTTTGTTTTGAAAATATTGAGCTTATCAAATGCTTCAGATTTTTCTTTGAGAAATGCAACCCACATCATCCTAGAATAGTCATCAACAAAAAAGTGTAAACTATCTTTCACCATAGTAGGATCTAGTCCTTGTAGGGAAAAAAAGATCTATATGTACCAGATCCAAATTCCCTCTTTCTGAAAAGGATTTTCTATAAAATTTTCTCTTATTTTGTTTTCCCATCACACACTCTCTACACATCGTGTTAGTAGGCTTCACAATTTTTGGCAAATCTCTAACTGCATTAGGGTTACTGGCCCTTACAATATTATAAAAAATTATGAGACAAAACCTTCTATTCCATAACTAACTTTCATCTACCTTCGCAACAAAAAAATTTGTCTTTGTAGTATTCATCTCAAACACATTACCTCTTGACTTAGTACCTGATGTGATCAAGTTTCCAAATTTACCACTGATAGTAAATTTTCCATCCATGAACTACAAATGATAACCCTTGTCCACAAGTTTTCCAACACTCAACAAGTTGTGTTTAAGTCCATCAACAAGTGAGACATCATTAGTGTTAGTTTTACCATCAAGATAAATTGAACCAACTCTAATTATCAGCTTAGGAGTGTTATCACCAAATCTGACTACGCCACCATAATATCTATTTAGTTGAATAAATTTACCTTTATCACCAATCATTTGATGAGAGAAACCACTATCAATGATTCATTCTTATTTATTTTCAACATGCGAAATTGGATATTTTTCTTCATGAATAGGTTCGTCATCTTTAATAGAAGCAAATCCAATTTTATTCCCATCATTTACAGAATCATCATCAGACACACATTCACTAGCATAGTAACATTCCTCATCCTTGGAATAATTAGTTTTGTAAAACTTAGGCTTATTCTTAGGAACCCTTGTAGGACATATAGATGCAAAATTACCAATCTTATTACAAGAAAAACATTTTAGGAGTAATTTTCCTTCAAACTTACCCTTAACTTTCCTTTCCCTTTTTTCTATTAGAGCCACAAGTTTGTCCACTTTCCTTTCATCTTCTTCAATTTGTGCACAATAATTTGTATATTATCCAAGCTCTTCATGTCTATTTCTAGAGCTCACAATGCTTGATAAGGTCATTTTATCATTATGAACAGTAGCCTTGAATGTAGACTTTACTTTGAGTAGTGCATCCTATAACACTACAGACTCAAAGGTTGTCAGGTTAGCAGTTAGGAATTCTTTGTTGAATTTTCTTTTAGTGGTATGATCTCCTCTATCGCTTGCACTTTGGTCTTGTAGGAAGGTAGCAAATATCTAAGAATATTTTCAATCACTGCATCTTCAGTATATGTACCTCCTAATTTTTTTATTCTAGTAACAACCTCAGTAACCCTCTATATATATGCTATGAAATTATCATCATCTCACATCCTTGGATTCTCCATTTTAGCCATCCAATTTTGTATTTTTGCTTGATTAGTGTACCAATCTCCTTCAAATAGAGCCTCTAGCCTTGTCCAAATATTGTGGATTGAATCAAGAGAGCGCACTTATCAGTGCTTACCTTGCAACTATATTGCAAGAAAATAATTTATTTTCATCCTTAGTAACATTTCCTAATTCATCTTCTATCTTGATCAGTTCACCCTTCTTTTTAATCATACCATATTCAATCCCTAAGAAGATTAGATCACTAATACATTTGGTACCAAATTTCAACGGCAGTGTCGTTGCAGTTTTTCCATCACAACCTTGTCATTGTCGCAATTGCGACGATAGATCGTCGCAATTGTGACAACGACAAGGTTGTGATGGAAAAACTACAATGGAACTACCATTTCAATTTGGTACCAAATGTATTAGTGGATGAGTTCTCATCTTTTTCTTACAACTGTGAAAATTTTCAACATCAAATTTGGGGATCTCCTTCCTATAGTAAGCCATCTCAGAATCACCTCAAGCGGTTAAGATTTCTCTCAGAGGACCAAAAGCTCTGATACTAATTGTTAGGAATGATACAACTGAGAGGGGGGGTGAATTAGTTGCATGCTAGATAATTAAACTTTAAACCAATTACTTAATGCAAATATGAACACTTCAAGAACAACACCATAACACAAGTATTTTTTGTGGAGGAAACCATGTTAAGGGAAAAACCTCAGTAGGGGTGGAACCCACAAATAATGCACTATAAATATTGTATCCCTATTAGGATATCTATTCCTGTTAGGAATTGATTATTGATGATATGTAACTGATTGAATGTTTGAAGATGTTAAGTTGATGATCATGCAAGGCATTAAATCAGTTAATGTATTGTATTGTCATTGATGTCAACTTTATCTAATCTGTATGGTCATGGAAACACTGCCAAAGACTTCAAAGAACCAATGAATCAAGGCTATGTTATCAGTAATGCATACAAGTCAAGTATTCTCTAAGTGATTGTATACACCAATAGAGTGCACACCGACGATCAGAGTAAAAGAGTAGAGTCACAGTCTTACCCAACAAGCTAATGCACAATATTATCGATGAGCAGAGATACAATGTTGCCCAACAAGCAAAACACAGAGTAACCTGATGGAAAGAATTTCAGTGTTTCCCAATGCAGAAGGAAAGGAAAAAAATCCTGATGAAAACTAAAGTCACACTGATGGAACAGTCAGTTATCACCAATGATGAACTGAAGTGTTGACCGACAGAACAGAGAGTTCAGAAAATGAAAAAATGCTTAGCTGTCAAGAAGCTAAAGATAGAATTAATGGATACTTATCATTGTTGTAATCATCCAGATAAAGCCAGAGATAAGTCAGTGATTTAAATCTAATTTGTCCAGTTGGCAAGAAGATCTCTATGAGATAAATCAAGAGTTTTATTTAAATCAATTGGCAATAATTGTGGAACATGTCGAGAATCAAGAAATCCAAGAAAAGGGGAAATCATGTCTATATAGAGACAAACCCAATTCATTACGAATGGGGGAATGTATGAGGTGAAAAAGAGAAGAGGAAAGATGCTAAAGAAAATCTGAAGGAGAAGAAAGTCTTCATTTAGTCCTGATCAACAAGCTGAGGAAAGAGCTAGATTCTGCAGACACCGACAAATAGTCAGACAAGCATCACAGAGAAGAACAAGTGTGGAGCAAAGGAATAAGTGATTATATTGATCACAGAGGTGATGGACTTACAATAGATCTAAAAATCTGCAATTGAGTTGTATGTATGAATAGATCATTAGTGTTTCAGTTTAACCATTGAAGCATATAAGCCTCTTAACTGAGTAGGACTTAAAAGTCTTTTACAATTGAGATACATCCCAAGGAGTATAAAAAAGTTTGATCACAAAATTAGCATTGGATATGCCCAATACCTATTGATAGGTCAAGTGAGTGTTTGATCAAGGATGGTAGCATTAGATGTTAGATACTAGTTGACAAATTATTTTTAAATTCTCTAACAAGGTCACACCTAATAGTGTGTTTGTAACCTTTAACAGGGTTAGCTCCTAACAGAGCTCACTTCGGAAGAGTGAAAATTTGGGGTACCGGTCCTAGTGGTTTTTCCCTTAACAGAGTTTCCACATTAAAAATCTATGTGTTATGTGTGTATGATTCATTTATTTACTATTTTGTATCTTACATAGTTAATTCTGGATTGATCGGTATACTCTGCATATTTACTGTGTTTTGGTAAATAAATGATTGCTTATTGGTAAACATACAAAAGAGAGATTAGAAAAGAAATCTGAAAAGTAGAAAATTGATTAAAGTTTTTCAAGGCATACATATTGTAGGATAGAAGATAACTTGAGACATAATTTGTGGTTATAAGTTTAAAAGGGTTGATTTAAGGATTAATTTTTGAGGCCACTGATTCACCCCCCCCCCCCTCTTAGTTATTACTAACAATTGGTATCAGAGCTTGTGTGCTTAGAAGGAAGGTTTCAAGACCTAAGATAAATATCACAAGATGAACAGATGAGATGTGCCCAAGTTGAAAAAATATAATTTTGCTTCATGGCAGAGCAGAATAAGACTCCAGTTATTAGGTATTGGTAATGATGTTACTCAATACTTAGATGTTGAATATGTGTTTCCCACAGGAGCACCAATGATTGAACAATTGAGAGAGAAGCATGAGCACAATTGCATGATGATAGAGCTTGCTTCCTCACTCTCTGATGCTGAATTTGAAGATGTCAAAACCTGCAAGACTGCAAAGCAGATGTGGGACAAATTGATTCTTGTACATGGTGGTGACAAAAATGTTTTTAGAGCCAAGGCAGAAAGCCTTAGAGGAAATTTTGATGATCTCAAGATGAAAGAAGGTTAAAATATCACTCAGTATAGCACAAGAATCAAAGAGGTAGTCAATTCTATCCGAGGAGTTGGAGGTGTACTAGAAGAAGATACAGTGGTAAGTAAAATTCTAAGAACCTTACTTCCTACTTATGCTATTAGAGTATCTGCTATTCAAGAAATGAGAGTAGTAGCAAATAGAAATGTTACTCTAGATAGTTTAATTGGAAGACTGATTTCATTGGAGATGAATAACTTTGATAATAGTGTATTACCAAACATAGAGTCTGTATTCAAAACTTCTATGAGAATACATAAATCAAGTCATAAAAAAACTATGAGAAAAGATAGTGATAGTGAAAGTGAAGAAGATGATCTTGATGAAATTGAAGCACTTATGGCTAGAAGAATGCAAAGAGGCAAAGGTAAATTACCACTTGCTTGTTTTAATTGCAAAGAGATTCGACACTTTGGTGCAAGATGTACTAACAGAAGAAAATATGACAAAAGTAATGACAAATCATTTGAAAAGAAGTCTGATAGAGGTGATTCCAGAAGCTATTGACAATCAAAAAGAAGAGATACCCGAGACTATAAGGACAAAGGAAAGAAGGCCAGTTACCTAGAAAAATTCAAAGATGAAGACACTGACACCGAATCTGATGAAGACATTGAGATGGTGTTTGTAGCAGTAAAAGATGATTCAGATGATGATGAAGAAATGTATGTAGAAACAGCTCTCATATCTAAAGTTAGTAAAAATGATGTTTGGATCATAGATAGTAGCTACACTAATCACATGATCGGTGATAAGAAATTTTTTGAGACTTTTGAATACTATAAAGGTGGTTCAGTAAGAATGGGTAATGACACACCTTGTCCAATTGAAGGTAGAGGAACCATAATGTTGAATAACCAGATAAAATGTGAAAATTATTATTGGGTAAATGGATTGAATTATAATCTATTGAGTGTTTATCAGTTGAATAATTCAGGTCACAAATTAGCATTTAAAAATAAGAAGGCAAAGATCTTCAATAAATCAAGAAATCTGATTAGTACCGGTGAGTAGACAAAAGGTAACTTATTCTGGGTAAAAGTACAAACATGTGTCACACATTTACAAAGGAAGAGGACCACGACATGCAAAACTGTTAAACTTTAATGACATAAAAGTGGCATTTGTGTTTAGAATTTGGAAATGACGTAAACTAATGAAATGTGTAAAATTGGATTTAGTTTATGCCTATAGTTTTTTTAAATTTTTTTGAATAAGCATTGACCTAGTTTTTTAATTTTTGAAGTCCATTTTTTAATTTCTCAAAAAATGTTGAAAATGTAGGGTCTAGTTCCCTCCAACTAAATATATGTAAATAATCTTTTTTTCCTCTAATTTTAGAATATGTTTTAAATGACATGTACAACTAGTGCATAAAAAATGAAAGATTGGTTTTCAATGTATATTTTGTTTTTTATAACTATTCAAAGTCAGAGTTACCCGAAATTAACAGTTTTTTTCTCCCTCCACATTTTCCCTAGAAAATCTAAACCAAATACAAAACAAATTACATATTCTTGAAGAGGACTCTCTCCTATAGTGTTAAATATGAGTTGTAAATTTTTCTGACATGATTTGCTATCTTTTTATTTTTTCAAATGAGCGTGTTCTTCAATGTTAAAATGCCTACTTAGAGTTTTTTCAAATTATAATATATGTAATCAAAACACAATAAAAAATATATGACCATAATCTAGACTCTGAGCTCTACAAAAGGGTATATTTAGAGTTTAAAAATGGTTGATTTTTGATGAATAAATCAGTTGTCTAAGTGAGAATTTCTGTAATTTTGAAATTTTTGCCTATTTGGCTTCCACATAGGATGCCACATAGACAGTTTTGGCTGAAACTGGTTCGGCCGAACCAGTTTCGGTCGAACCCCTCTATATAAATATATGCCAATTCTTCATCGATAGAACATAGTTAGCTTATATTTACTCATGAATTTTTGGCCAAAACTGGTCCGGCCGAACCAGTTTTGGCTGAGACTCATTTGCCACATCGATGCCACATGGCACCACATTTGTGCCACATATGTATGGCCAAAAATATTTTGGCCGAAACAATTTTGGCCAAAAATACGAAAATGGTCCTCAAGTGTGACACAGCTTCGTACTTTTACCCTTCTATCTGAATGATACTGACACCAGTTGTTTGATTGCTACAAACAAAGACATATGGTTGTGGCATAAAATATTGTGTCATGTGAACTTTGACAACATGATAAAGATTAGCAAAAATAGAAATGTTAGAGGCTTACCAACAATGACCAAGCCCAACAACATCATGTGTAAAAATTGTCAAAAAGGTAAAATGACAAAGTCTAGTTTTAAAATAAAAATCCATACATCTGATGCAATTCTATAATAAGTCCATACTGATTTATGTGGACCTATGAGGACAAAGAGTTATTATGGAGATCGATATTTTATTCTCTTTGTTGATGATTACTCTAAAATGATGACAGTCATGTTTCTAAAAGATAAATCAAAAGCATTTAAGATGTTTAAATGGTATAAGGCAATGGTTGAGAAGCAAAGTGGTAAGGAGATAAAATGCTTAAGATAAGATAGAGGAGGGGAATTTATTTCAGATGAATTCACTAAATTTTGTAATGAGCATGGAATCAAAAGACACGTCTCTGCACTGAGAACACCATAGAAAAATGGAATTGCTGAAAGAAGGAACATTTCCATAGTTGATTTTGCAAGGACACTGATGATAGAGAAAGGCATCACCCAAATATTTTAGAGGGAAATTGTCAATACTGTTGTTTACACATTGAACAAAGTACAATTGAAGAAAGACACCAAGAAGATACCTTATGAGCTATGGTATGGATACACACCCAATGTAATTATTTCAAAATGTTTGGAAGTCAATGTTATATCTTAAAAGATGATAGAAATGGAAAATTTGACTCCAAGAGTGATGAAGGAATCTTTCTAGGGTATTCTACCAAGAGAAAGGCTTATAAATGTCTAAATAAAGCCTCTAGTAAATTTGTTGAAAGTACAAATGTAAAGATAGATGAATTTGCAGAGAAGAATGAAAAGGAAAGCACTAAAGAACCAGAGGACTACAATAGGTTTACATACAATGAGGAACTTGACACTCCACCCGACAAACAATGTAGAGCTCCCGAGAAACAGATCATTGCACCCGAGCATAGGGCTGCAAATACCAACGATCAGAATATTGCTCAAAATGATGCACAAAGTGATGAAGAACAGAATGAAGAACAAAATGATGATCAAGATGATAGACAAAGAGATGAACCTATACTTTCCAGATATGTCAGAAGGAACCATCCATAGAACTAGATCATTGGAGACAAGAAGACTGGTATGAGAAGTAGAAGTAAGTCTCTAAATACAAGATGTCTTACTTGTGATTATGAGCCCAAATTTGTCAATGCTACACTAGATAATGATGAATGGATTAGTGCTATGAATGAAGAGATTGAGTAGATAGAGAAAAACAAGACATGGACACTTGTACCAAGACTAGATGACAAGAATGTCATTGGTACAAAATGGATATTCAAGAATACACTGAATGAGAATGGAGAAGTCACCAAAAATAAAGCAAGACTAGTATGCAAGTGGTATGCAAAAGAAGAAGGAATTGACTATGGAGAAACCTTTGCACCCATTGCTAGGCTAGAAGGAGTAATAATATTTCTTTCTTATGTTGCATATAAAGGCTTCAAGGTATACCAAATGGATGTCAAGTCTGAATTCCTAAATGGAATACTTGAGGAAGAGGTATACATTGAGAAACTAGAAGGGTTTGTTGATCCATACAAGAGGAACATGGTATGTAGGATACACAAAGCCTTGTATGGATTGAAACAAGCACCCCAAGCCTGGTATGAAAGACTTCATTCCTATCTTATAAGTATTGGATTTGTAAGAACTAGTGAGAACAGTAATCTTTATTTAAAGGAAGATACTGATGCTAACATTTTGATTGCTGAGATATTTGTTGATGACATCATATTTGGAGGCAGTGATATGCTATGCAAATCATTTGTAAACAAGATGAGAAAAGAGTTTGAGATGTCTATGTTTGGAGAGATCAAGTTCTTTCTTGGTCTGTAGATCATGAAACAAGATGAAGGTATTTTTATTACACAATCCAAGTACATCAAAGAAGTACTAAAAATATTCAAGATGGAAGAATCCAAACTAGTTGGAACACTGATGGCAACTAGATGAAAACTTACAAAGGAGGACAAGTCATCAGAGGTAGATCAGACTTTGTACAAATCTATGATTGGAAAACTCATGTATGTTGTACATAATAGACCAGATATTGCACATGCAGTAGGAATAGTTGCTAGATTTTTTGCTAATCCCAGAGAATCACATATGACTACTGTGAAAAGAATCCTAAGATATCTAAAGAATATAGAGGAATATGGCTTATGGTATAGAAGAGAAGGCAATTTTGAACTAAAGATCTTTATTAACACTGATTGGGCTGAAAATATTGATGATCAAAAGAGCACAACTGGAGGAGCATTCTTTGTGGGTGATAGACTTGTCACATGGACCAGCAAGAAGTAAGGATGCATCTCACAATCTACTGTAGAGGCATAGTATGTTTCTGCTGCTGCAAACTGCTCAAATATTGCATGGATCAAACAGTTACTGGAAGGTATGCATATGAAAATTTTAGAACCAGTAATTATCTATTGTGATAATACAAGTGCAATAAACATTTCCAAGAATCCAGTCATGCATGCTAAAAAAAAGCATATTGCCATCAAGTATCATTATTTAAGAGAACAATTTTAGGCAAAGGAGGTGATACTCGAGTATGTGCAATAAAATGAAAAATTGGCCGATATCTTCACCAAGCCATTGCCCAAGGATGCATTTGAATACTTGAGAAAGAGACTAGGGGTTAGACCCTTTTCTACTGGTCAGTAAGATGACTAAAAGGCTGCATCAGCTTGTATATTATCATAATATCATTCATGTTGATGCAAGAAAAGAGATTAACTTCAAAGATAAATCTATACACAGCAAGGTATATATCTACACCAAGCACCATAGTTGTTACCAATGGAATGGGAAATTCAAGGAATATATTATGGATAGAAAGGATATGATTGACATCACTGTCAAATATTTGTCTAAAAATATGTTTTGCATTGTTGTCAAAGGGAGAGAGATATCTCATTATCATACAGAGATTATATCCATTATCAACTTAGGGAGAGATCATATTCATCATAGTATCCATAGGGAGAGAATAAGTCACAAAGGGAGAGTACACACAAAGAAAGAGAATTACTGACAAGAGAGAAGAACAATCAAAGGAAGAGAGTTTGACACAGAAGGAGAACACATCACATCAAAGAAAGAAAGATTCTACATCTATCTAGTGAAGGGATTGAAGACAGAGAGAAAGTTGCAAGAATCAAATCATAGCTATTTAAGCTTACCGATAGCAAGACATTTGTATTAGTTACATTAGGAAAGCTTGATGAAAATGTATATTTCATATTGTATTAGCAATAGTATAGTATGATAATGTAGTATGTTTCCATCAATGCCAAAGGGAGAGATTGATGACATATAACTGATTGAATGTTTGAAGATGTTAAGTTGATGATCATGCAAGACATTAAATCAGTTAATGTATTGTATTGTCATTGATGTCAACTTGATCTAATTTATATGGTCATGGAAACACTGCCAAAGACTTCAAAGAACCAATGAATCAAGGCTATGTTATCAGTAATGCATACAAGTCAAGTATTCACTAAGTGACTGTATACACCAATGGATTACACACCGAAAATCAGAGTAAAAGAGTAGAGTCACGGTGTTACCCGATGAGCTAATGCACAACATTACCAATGAGCAGAGTTACAATGTTGCCTGATGAGCAAAACACAGAGTAACCCGACAGAAATGATTTCAGTGTTGCCTGACGGAGAAGACAGGGATGGAGATCCTGATGACAAATGAAGTCACACTGACGGAATAGTCAGTTATCACTGATGACTAACTGAAGTGTTGACTGACAGAATAGAGAGTTCAGAAAATGAAAAAATATTTAGCTGTCAAGAAGCTAAAGATAGAATTAACGGATACTTATCATTGTTTTAATCATCCAAATAAAGCCAGAGATAAGTAAGTGATTTAAATCTTACTTGTCCAATTGGAAAGAAGATCTCTATGAGATAAATCAAGAGTCTATTGGCGAGAATTGTGGAACACGCCAAGAATCAAGAAAGCCAAGAAAAGGGGAAATCATATCTATATAGAGACAAACCCAATTTGTTATGAATGGGGGAATGTATGAGGTGAACAAGAGAAGAGGAAAGATGCTAAAGAAAATCTGAAGGAGAAGAAAGTCTTCATTCAGTCCTGATCAACAAGCTAAGGAAAGAGCTAGATTTTGCAGACACCAATGAATAGTGAGACAAGCATCACAGAGAAGAACAAGTGTGGAGCAAAGGTATAAGTGATTATATTGACCAAAGAGGTAATGGACTTACATAGATCTAAAAATATGCAATTGAGTTGTATGTATGAACAATTCATTAGTGTTTCAGTTTAATCATTGAAGCATATAAGCCTCTTAACTGAGCAGGACTTAAAAGTCTTTTACAATTGAGATACATCCCAAGGAGTATCAAAAATTTTAATCACAAAAGTATCATTGGATATGCTCGATACCTATTGACAGGCCAAGTGAGTGTTTGATCAAGGATGGTAGCATTAGATGCCAGATACTAGTTGACAAACTATTTTTAAATCCTCTAACAAGGTCACACCTAACAGTGTGTTTGTAACCTTTAATAGGGTTGGCTCCTAACAGATCTCACTTCAAAAGAGTGAAAATTTGGGGTACCGGTCCCAGTGGTTAGATTCTATAGACACCAATGAATAGTGAGACAAGCATCACAGAGCAGAACAAGTGTGGAGAAAAGGTATAAGTGATTATATTGATCAGAGAGGTAATGGACTTACATAGATCTAAAAATATGCAATTGAGTTGTATGTATGAACAGATCATTAGTGTTTTAGTTTAATCATTGAAGCATATAAGCCTCTTAACTGAGTAGGACTTAAAAGTCTTTTACAATTGAGATACATCCCAAGGAGTATCAAAAAGTTTGATCACAAAAGTATCATTGGATATGCCCGATACCTATTGACAGGCCAAGTGAGTGTTTGATCAAGGATGGTAGCATTAGATGCCAGATACTAGTTGACAAACTATTTTTAAATCCTCTAACAAGGTCACACCTAACAGTGTGTTTGTAATGTTTAACAAGGTTGGCTCCTAACATATCTCACTTCAAAAGAGTGAAAATTTGGGGTACCGATCCCAGTGGTTTTTCCCTTAACAGGGTTTCCACGTTAAAAATCCATGCCTTATGTGTGTATGATTCATTTCTTTACTATTTTGTATCTTACATAGTTAATTCTGGATTGATCGGTATACTCTACATATTTACTGTGTTTTGGTAAATAGATGACTTCTTATCGGTAAACATATAGAAGAGAGATTAGCAAAGCAATCCGACAAGTAGAAAATTGATTAAATTTTTTCAATGCATACATCTTGTAGGACAGAAGATAACTTGAGACATAATTTGTGGTTATAATTTTAAAAGGTTTGATTTAAGGATTAATGTTTGAGGCCACTGATTCACCCCCCCTCTCAGTTATTACTAACAGATTATGACATCTAGTAAAATTCCATGTTAAAGGACATGCCCTATTAAGAGTCTTCTCAACCCTATTATTAGTTGAATTAAATGATGAGCTCACTACTCGAGCACACTGCTCAAATTGAAGGTTAAATCCACCTTCTGAAGGTTGAACCCACCTTATGAACTCACTGTCCAAAGAGAAGTATAAAAGTATACTTATAAAATTGAACTGACTGATAGAAACTTTGTTTTCTTATATAGTTCCAATGAATCACATTACAAACATAATCACTGATCTACATCTAGCAGAACTCACATCCACATGCTCGCAGCATCCAATACTTCCATTCCATGCTTTTAAAGCTCAAGATGCTACTTTCCTTTATACAAGCTGCAATAAGAAATTAGGTCGGCATGTCAAGACTTCCCCAATGTAAAAAATAATTACATAGGCCCTTGATAAGATACACATAGTGTGTGTGTGTGTGTGTGTGTGTGTGTGTGTGTGTGTGTGTGAATATTGTACCTACAAAGATGCAACACAACACTTAAATATGTCATTATATCAATGCTTAGAAATGTCAAATTCAATTGAAAAGCATAAAGGAACCAAGGAAATCAACATCTTGCTTCCTATTTAGAAAGAGTATGATCTAAATTATGAATTTATTCTCAGATTATGCATTAGATCAGTGACACATTCAATCCTAAAATAGAAGATTCAAATGTAAAATTAAACTATTTAGTATGAAATTCAAGCTAAAAACATGATTCATTCACTTAAGCTCAATTAAAATTTTCTCTAATTAGCTATCAAAGCATGAAATCAATTTGGCAGCATAAGATTGAATTAAGAATTCTAAAAATCAGGACCCTTTGAGCTCAAAAATCAGTCCTTTTATGGAGGAGAATGAGAAATGGAGGGTTGAGATCAATCCATGAGGAGAGGTGGGGATTAAACTTAGTTGATCCATGTGAGTGATCCATGTGAGTGAATTCTCATTGGTCCATGGATTGACTTTTCATGTGCAGGTGATGAGTTGTAATTGAGAGTATTTATTAATTCCCTTTTAATTAATTACTTTAGCCAAGGAATTTAATGGGATTGATTTGATTAAATAGGCCAAGGTAATTAATGTTAGGTAGTGATAAAATCACTTTGATTTGAGGGATTATCTTGATTTTGATGAATTATGTCAATAGTCACATAGTTGGATTGACATAATTGAGGGTATGATCACATTTAGGGCAAATAGGGTCCCTAATTAGAGTAGACCAAATTAGGTTGATTACACACGGTACTATAATATATAAAAATATATTTATGGGATATATATATATATATATATATATATATATATATATTTATATATATATATATTTATATAAGTGTGTGTGGGAGTGTTGATGGAAATGTGTGGCCTCCTAATCCAAGACAAGGAGATCCCATTTGATTAATTGAAAGGAGGTGATCAATGCAAACAGGAATCAAATGATTATGGATAAGGAGGGAAAGGGAGATCTAATTTCATAGTTATAAAGTAAATCAATAGATCTAAATTTCTTAAAACCTTAATTGAAATGAAATATTTATTTTGGAAAGTAGCAGCTCTAGAAATACATGTTTTTTGATGTCTATACTGAGTTTCAGGAAATTCTGCAACCAAATTTGGAACAAAAACATAGAGATGAAGAAAACCCAGAAATATTTTTATTTTATGAGTCAGTTCAACCTTGACCCAAATGCGGGGGCGCAATTGTACCCCAAAATTTTGACCTTGAATTGCACTGCCCCGATGGAAATTATGTTCACGGATCCTGAAAGTTGGCCAAAAAAGGTATCTGAATCTGCTCTAAAATTTTCTATCATGTACCTATACCTACAATAAAAATGGTTTTTTTTGGGCGGGAGGGGTTTTCCTTAGTCAAACCCCAATTTAGGAATCAACCTTGAAATCAATAATTGAAATAGAGAATGCTAGCAAGTATTAGAAGTAGATCTAACAACAAAGCTATGATACTCAAGTAGATATGTAATTGTATTTTGAATGTAAACAAGTATGTTAATATGAAATATTAGACTCAATATTAGAAATTATAAATGTAAATCAAAACCTTCATGATTGTATGCTTGTGATCCACCTTGAAGGAAGGATGAATGAATCTTGAGGATGCACAAAGGATCTTGAAGGAAGATCACACCACCATGATGGATAGATCTAGGGTTTGAATGGTGAATCTTGAATGCTTGAACCAAATCCCTTCAAAGGCTTGAATTATTGAATCCTTGATCTTCAATGGGGAACTTGAAATGCTTGAGAAGAATGTAGAACAATGGATTCTTTAAAGTAGAAGTTAAAATGTATTTGTCTCCAATTAGATGATATTGCTTCTTTTCCCTCTTAGCTTACTTAGTTTTTGTGATTCTTAGTCTTAGAGAAAATGAAAGGAGAAAGTTTCCTTATATACAAATATAGGGCACAAAATTCTAGAGAGGCCGACATAGGAGAATTAAATTCCAATTAGACCTATACCCCTAGAAGTGGACCTATATTAAATATAGTTTCAATATTCATTATTTCAGAGACCGAAGCAGCCAACCCAGAAGAGGGAAAATGAACTTTTGAGTGTCCCCCAGTAGCCAAAAAAATTTCCAATTGAAAAGGGGGACCTGGGTCAGGACCCCTGGAAAATGTTCCTAGTGGGATAAACAGTGCCTGAAGAGGCCCAATCAGGGTCCTAAATAGGCATAGAAGATGCAAAAGGGGCAGAAATGAGAGGACAAAATGATGATGGCCCAAAACACCCCCTAAGGAGGGATAAATTGTCTTAACAATGAAGTGCTTCCATTTTAAGATGATACAGGTACCTTACACAAGTAATTAACAAATATAAATCATTAGTTACGTGCCAAGATCCATAATTCATGCTCGCCAATCATTAAGCATGTTACATCTTTATAGTCAGCCACAAATAGGTCTTCACTAGTTTGTACGCCTCAACTGATGTCATCAGTAATCCAGTGACCCAATAATCACAAAGAATATTCTCTCATGTATCTTTTATAATTTATTAAGCTCGCATATCATAACTCATGCTCGCATCCAAGTTATCCCAAAAACTCAGAGACCATCTCTGTCATATAATCCTTTGTCACTGATATGTAAACATTCTTTACCAAAATAGCTATAACTCATGAAAATACCAACATAATATCTAGAAACCTTAGACATAAGTTATGCACTCATTCCTCTACACAGATCCATGCTCGCATACTTTCAAACATCGTACATTGTCCGCTTGTCAATCTCACTTGTACCTATGATAACCAGTCTTTCTGAAACTTGTAATGCATCCAACTGCAACATATGCTGACATAAATGAAAAAATATGAATTTCAACACCTCAACGGAAACAATTCATACATATTGTTCCTATGGAACTGTGTTATTAATGGTTGGGTTTATACACATTGTGTGAACTGGTGAAGTGGAGAGGTGAAAGAACTTTTGGTCCACTACAAACTTATGTTGTTCTATAAAATAAAGGTGTTGTGTAATTTTGAGGGTGATTGGAGTGTTCAGTATGTTATTCTGATGTTCGAGCTGTGTTTGGATTCGGTGCTTCAAAGAGGGTTGGTGCTCTATGTGTTGGTGCTAACATTTGTAATCTAGGTTGGTACCCATTTTGTATAATATAAGTTTTTTATGCCATTTTTTTTAACTTTAAAGGACTTTCCATGAAAAAATATGGTGTTAGTTTTCTTTTTATGGTTTCTCTCTTTATGATTTATGTGGTTTCTATATTTAAAAGTTTACTTTTTTTGAAATATTCATTCAACCTCCCCATCACCCCTCAATATTTCCTATGTGCTATTCAATTGGTATAAAAAAAAGTACCTCCAAAAATAGAGCTTAAAATCTTGGAGGGTGATTCTATTAGAACATATTGAATTCTCTTGAAGGACTTGCTACAAACATAGAACCTTTATTCAATGGCTCAAATAATCATTATCGAGTATGTGAATGAAAACCTATCTAATTTCTCTTGGTTTTGATGTTTGGATGCACATAGTAAATGGTTATACAATTCCAAAACCTCCTCCAACTAATGTTGATGGAAGGAATAATTTTCAAAGCAATGACAAATCCATGAATGCAATCTTATGTTGATTATCAGAGATATATATTTTGAAGGTTATGTATTGTGAGACAGCCTAGGACATGTGTGGTAAAATAAAAAATACATATGAAGGAGATAACAACGTAAAAATGGTCAAACTTTATACTTGTAGAATGCAGTTTGAAAGTCTTAGAATGTGAGAAGAAGAGAACATTGTTGCTTAAATTATGCAATTTGATGGAGTTGTAAACTCTTCAAAGGGTTTAGGAGAAAAGCTTAAGGACAATATTGTAGTTCACATAATTCTAAGGTCTCTACCTTTGAGATTTGATGCAAGAGTTTCAGCAATTGAAAATATGGTTGAAATTTACAAGATGATTGTTGACAAGCTCTATTGTATCCTAGAAATACTAAGTCCTCGTCCAAAAAGGAGACAACCTTCAAAGCCTCAAAGAAAAGTAAAGATAAGGAATGTGATTTCAGTGAAATTTCTAATGGAGAATCTGATAGTGAAGAGGAACACTTTGTGAGAAAATTAAAAAAGAGTTCTGGAAAATATAAAGGTAAGCTTCCTTTCAAGTGCTTTAATTGTTTCTAGGTAGCACATTTTGCAGCCAAATGTCCATATGAGATGAGTGATGATAGAAAATTTGGAAAAAATTTCATGTTCAACTAAAAGTACAATAGAAATAAAAAAGACTCAAAATTTCAAAAGGAGACTCATTTCTAAAGAAGATAGTTGTTAATTAGATGATAGTGATGAGGAGTCCTTAAATGATGAGATTATATTCATGGATATAGAGGAGACAAACAGTGAAAATAAATAAGATGAAGACTATTATGATGAAGAAGAGGAAGAAGTGGATCTTGAACAAGAGCTAATAAGTTCTCTTAATGAAATCAAGATAATTAAAAGGAAAAATAGAATTTAAAACTATTGCTACAAGAAGAGAATGAATAAAATGAAGTAAAATCTAAAAAATCTCAAGCCTTAGAGGATGCATAAAAGTTGATAGTAGATTTGAAGGTTCAAATTAAAGAGGCAAAGAAAACTAAAGAATAAATCATAAAATATATTAAGCTTAAAGAAGAATATTTTGAAAAACTTGAAGTTTTAGTTTTTTCACTTAGAAAGTTAGATAAATAAAAAGCACTATTGCATCATGAGAAGATAAATCAGAAAGAGTATATGTCTTTAGATGACATTTTAGGCTCACAAAAATAGTCTATTGATAAGAGTGGAGTTGGCCTTGACTAAGGTCAATTTTCTAAATCTAATAAAGAATAACAATAAAAGACCAATGTTGATAATTTTGGTGTGGAAAATGGTGATAAATGGTAGACTACCAAGTTTCACATACATTGGAATACAAAACCCTTAACAAATTGAATCAGATTAGCACAACCAAAAGAGTAAGGGTGCAAATTTATTATTCACACAATGTGCATTTTTGTGGATTCCTTATGATAGAGATGACAATGATATGTAAATCTGATATGAAAATTTAAATGTAAATCTGATCTATGAAAGTGAGTGCAAGAGGAAAATAAAAGGGGGGAACTCACCTTGAAGCTAAGGGAGGAGGAATGATCTTCAAATCTAGTTTTGACTGTCGTAGAACTCTCACAATTAGAAATGGTTCAGGGTCTGGCACTCTGCCACCTCTAGCTCCAAACTATGAAAATATCAGATCCAAAGGAATATGTCTAACAAATTTAGCCTTGTCCAAGAAATTTGACCTAGTCCTGGAGACTTGAAATCTGATGAAATCTGAATAGGATCTGCCACTGGTTCTGAAAATCCCAAAATATGGATTTGAAACTCCAAGAATTTATTCCTGCACACAGAAAAGAAGGGAAATAATTTTGGGGGGTGGTTTTGCCTCAGTCAAACCACTGTATAGGAATAAACCTTGAATTGAAATAAATGTAATTAAAAGAATGTTGACATGTAGCAGAGATTAGATCTAAACAATGGAGAATATCATACCATGTAGATGCAATTGTCTCTAAGAATGTGATCAAGTATGTTGATGCAATAGCTTTGACTCAACACAAAAACCAAAATGAAATCGTATAAGAAAAAAACTCATGTAGCAGATGTTATAATTCACCTAATTGTTGTATTGAAGAAGAGAGAGAAGAGAAAGTCTTGATGGATGAATGTAGATCTTGTTCCTTGATGTCAAACTTCTTTGCTTGGCCTTCAATGGGGAAAAGAGCTATATCTATGAAAGGAAATGCCTTGTATGCTTGATAATGGTTGCCTTCAATAGTTATTTTCTTGCACTTCAATTCCTTGGAAGAACAATAGTTTTCTTGATAAAATCATGATGTTAAAATGAGAGGAAGAGGCCTCATTTTATACACATTTTGGGACTTGAATTTGCAATGTCAACCCCAATTAAGAACCTAGAAGAAACAACCTCGCATCAGGCCTAGAACCTGCTAAAATACAAAGTGCTAGGACAAGGCTAAATTAGGTCGACCTAGTCTAGGATAAGGCCAACTTGAATCAATCTTGTCTAGGAAAAGTTTTCCTAGGACCTAGGGTTGTGTGCCAAGAAGGGCACTTGAAAACCTCAATCTTCTAGGAAACCAGGCTAAATCCTTAATTACAAAATGTATGTAAAGGACCTAGGTGGAAAATGAATTATGTGAATGGAGGAAAAATGTGCATATAAATTAGAGCCAACCTCGATTTTGAAGAAGGTAGAGGACCTAAATCTAAATTGAATATGCATTTAGGTACAATATGAGGTCCTACCATAAGAAACACATCAAAGTGGGATAAAAATGGTCACAAAATGTACTCAAATTAAGTGCTAACTTTTTAGGACAGTACAATAATAAAAGGGATTCTTAATCAAAAATATAAAAAATGGTGACTTTAAAAGGTCTTTTATCTTTAGACAAGCATGTATGACTAAGATTAAGAGTTCTTTCCTTTATGGTTATTGTTTTTCTTGCAACTATTTTTGACACAAGGCAATTAATTGTAGTGTTTGCAAGAAATGATTTCAAACTTATGAGTAGAAATTCATTTGCTTCTTCAAGGAACTACAATGTAGTGTGTTATAAATGTAATAACTTTGGTCACATTGCAAAAGTTTGTAAAAGTGAAATGGAAACTTTCTCTAAACATAGAAAGAAGGATTAGAAAAGGGATAAAACAAAGAAAGTTACTAAAGTTTGGAAGAAGAAGGATAAAGAGATTGTTGAAGAGTCCTTGATTGTGCAAAAATAATTTCTTGCACAAATTGAAAAATATATTTGGTATGTTGACAGTGGCTTCTCCAAGCATATGACTGGATATAAGAGAAATTTTTTTACTCTTAAAAGGATAAATGGTGGCAAAGTTAGACTTGGTAGTAACTCATCAACAAAGGTGGCAAGTAAAGGCACTCTTATCTTGAATGATGGTGAGACTAAATTTGAAAATGTTTTGCATGTAAAAGGTCTGAAAAAAATTGAAGTGATAGTTTATTATGTGATCAAGGACACAACTTTGATTTTAATTTATATTATTGTAAAATTAGTAAAATTGATAAACATATTGCCAATGCAAGTAGGTTAGCTAACAATGTGTACATTCTTGATGACATTAAGAGTGAAAAGTGTTGTTTGAATCAACTAGATGAAACTTGGCTATGGCACTAGAAGCTTGGACACATGAACTTTGATAATCTTATTCAAATAAGTAGAAAGGAAGTTTCTAGAGATATGACACAACTTAATAAACCTTTAGATGTTGTGTGTAAAGAGTGCCAACTTGGAAAACAAAGAAAGAAAAGATTAAAGTCAAAGGCGTATTCAAGCACAAAACCTCTAGAGTTGATACACATTTATTTGTGTGGACCTACAAGAAATACAAGCTTGCAAGGTGAGAAATATTTCATGCTCTTGATCGATGATTATTCATGTATGACTTGGGTTTATTTTTAGAAGGAGAAATCAGAAGCACTTGAGAATTTTAAGGATTTTAAGGATCTATTTATAAATGAGAAAGGTCTTAAAATTAAATGCCTATGTTCAGATAATGGAGATGAGTTCACATCTACTGAGTTTATATTATTTTGTGAGAAAAATGGTATAAAGTGATATTTCTTTTCTGCTAGAACACCTCAACAAAATGGTGTTCTCGAGAGGAACAATAGATCCATCCAAGAAATATCTCAAAGCATGATGAATGAGTCTGAGGTGAGTGATTCTTTTTGGATAGAGGCATCCCATATTTTTATTTATGTTCAGAATAGAGGACTGGTTAGAAGCAAGAATAAAAAAAACACCATACAAATTATGGAAAGGTAATGTTGCTTTAGTTAAGTACTTTAGAGTTTTTGGTAGTCCTTGTTTTTTATTAAAATTAGTATTCTAACAAGGGGTTTTTCCCTTACATAACCACATCTCAAAGGCGTAAAATAAAACAACATCAAAATAGCAAGGGTGCCATATTTTACAAGTGGAGGTTGTCAATTATTCACTATGAGCACACTAATAGTAAAGGTTTTGGAAAATACAAGATAAAAAAACATAAATATCACACTAGACTAAAGGCTAGCAGCCCTCTTCAAGAGTGGGAGGGAAACTCACTCACTACTTGTGGAGAAGAAAGTGATTTTAAGGAACTATTTATTCTACGCCATTGAAAAACTGTCTAGAAAATATTATTTTTAGGATCCCCACCACAAGGAGGTGCAGCTAACGAAACTCTATTTGGATAACTATCAGCACAAGGGCCAAAGTGTTGAGAAATTTGTGTATTTTTAGCTGGAGATTGGAGCAAAGTAGGAGCAATAGTCGAACAATGGTTGTCATGGAAAAAGGGATTTGTACTAGTAGGAGAAAGATGGTATTCTCATGTACGACCTGATTTATATTAGGAGCGTCACCCAGATTTGCAGCATCACCTAGATTTGTAGCAGGAGATTCATCCTCATTATCAACCTATGGCTCTCTGTCAAATTAAGAATCATAATTTAGAACTATCAAATTTTAATCACTGGCATATTTCTACCAAGTGGCTACACCTTTATGCCATAGGATGGAACAATCAGTTACCAAATGACGAGTAGAGAAACACTAGTGGCGTCAAAAAGAGATGTACTCATAATTCATATCTTGAGTCTAAGGCCTATCCCCATCCATGAGAACCACATCTCTATGGATATTTGTAGAGATATTAATATCCACCAAAATAGGTGCAAAGTTAGAGAGACCCATAACAGTCTTTTTCTCATCCACCTTTATGAAACAGCCAATAGAGTTGCCAATGGCCTCAAAATAAGAGTTTTCCCAAAAGTGGAGGGGAAGATAGGGGAGTCAAACCCACACTAGATGCACACTAAGTAGTTCAATAAGGGGGTTAACAAAAATTTTCCAAGGTTTGGTCAAGAGAGTGGGTCCCCCAAACCCACAGCTTTCTTAGCATGAAATCTCTTCTTCAAAAGAAGTAAAAAGAGAAATGAAAACCCATTTGCACAAGGGAAAATTTCAATATTACCACGGACCAAGGTTCTCCATGAATCTGTCACATGGAAATGAAGATCTGGAAGGGAAGAAAAAAGTAGTGAATCATCAAACCAACCAACAACATTGGTAGTAATCCACAGTTTCCACCACCTTTGGACCACAAACCACCATGGAGGATATTTTGGCATAGGCAAGAGGTAGATATTTCTCCTTTGAATTTGTAGATTTAGTAACACAAGAAAAATATGTATCTATCAATAGCAATAAAGTTTATAATTCGCCAATTGGCTAATTGAATAAACATAGTACTAGGTCTTTGATAGGGGTGCCCTATAGACACCATTCTAGCATAAACCCTACCCCCAACATTTTTAAGAATACTACCCCCCACCAAAGGTTGGGTAGAACTAAATGAACCCATCCCAGAAACTATCAAAGCGGGTAGTATGGAACCAGAAAAAATATTATTTTCTTCATAGAACCTCAAGAGGGGTGTAGCAACAATCGTTGCTTCACAACCGGTAGTCACCACAAAAGCCCCCAACGTAGGCAAAATAGTTGAGCTAAAGGAATCCATTGGAACATGTAATACAAATATTTGTTGGAGTGTGGAATATGTGTTTGAAAGTGATCAATTTTGTAAATGTGGTTCACTTTTTGGTTGTCATTTATGGTAACAAATATGGATTTCAGATTGATTCCTATAAAGATAATTTTTTATGATTCAGAAATTGACTAAGTATAAAAGTAGAGGTACAAAAGTATTTTGGATGTCAAAGATCGAGATTGATGAATTAGGGAAAGCGAGCTTAGAGGAAGATAGTATGGGGTATGTATGACCTCCACCTAAGATCAATTTGGTTTTGGTTATGTCTACGGTGAGTTAGAAAGAATTGAAGATAGACAAACTGCAGTAGAACATCGATACAGAATAGTTGGACAGTAGCGAAGATTGAGGGAGTATGACTCAGACTCCAGGCAATAAAAGTTTGATTTTGGTTGTGGATAACCTACACATTGACTATGCAAGAGTGTCGAATATGCATTTAATATTTACTATATTAAATGTATTTTTTTATTGAAGGTCGACTTTGTAATATTTGTAATATTCATATTGGGAGCCGACTTTGTAAAGTTGTGAGATATATATGTAATATCTTTTTGTTAAAGATACATGTTGTTGATGGTTAGTTGGATGATTTTTTGAGTGAATAACAGGGCTGAGAATGACAGAGATCATTGAAGATCTATAAAGGAACTATCTAAGCACTAGTGTTTCTTTTTTTTTCATTACTGAGAACACTTTGTAAATTGAATTACTTTGTAAGAGTTGTAAGCTCAGTTGGCCCCTAACAGGGTGTTCTAAACCTTTAATAGGGTTGTAATTCCTTTAACAATGAAATTTGCTATCTAATATTCAGGTCATAATAGGGCTAGGTCTCCTAATAGGGACATTATACTTTAGTACATATTTGTGGGTACCATCCCCACCGGGGTTTTCCCTTGGCCAGGGTTTCCTCAAAAACAAAATATTGTGTTATGAGTACTGTGTCATTTGCTTATGTTCTTTTCTTTTCTGCAAGTTTATGGTTAATGTTTAAAAGGTTGAAGAATTTAATTAAGTGCTATAATACTAATTCACCTCCCCCCTCTCAGTATTATCATATCCTAACAATCAGTATAAGAGCTTCTGGCCCTTGGAGAGAAAGTCTAATAGCTTGAGGGAGATCAGAATGGATTTGGACAGTTTGAAAGAAAAATTTGATGTTGCACTCAAAGACCTTGACAAAGAAAAAATAGAAAATGGAGAGTTTAAATTCAACATGCGAATAGCTAATAAATTTATAAAGAAACTCAAAGAACAAATTGAGCTTTCCAGAAGTCAAAGACAAGATCTTATGGTTCAGATAAAAGAGGATTCAGATGAAGACAATTCAGATCAGATGAGGCAACTAAAAGAACAGAACGAGGCCCTGAAACTTGAAAATGAGACTACGGCTAAAGAAATATAGATACTGAAGGATGCTAAGAAGAAAGTTGAAGAAGCTTTAAATAGTGCATTAGATCAAATGAAGAATGAGGCTGACAACTACAAGAAAAAATATCTGGAAATGGAGAAATATAATCAGATTATAAAAGGTGAACTTGGTGAAGCAAAGAAACACATTGAGAAAATTCACACCAGCAGTGATTTGATTGATGAACAGAGAGACAAACAGAAACCTAAAGGTGATATGATAGGTATTGGCTTCAATGAAGCTAAATGTTCAAAGAATCGGGAAGAGAAATCAAATGAGAAGATTGATGCTGAGAAACCTTCTATTGAAGAATCTAGAGAGCATATCAGACCCTTTAGAGGTAGATGCTTTGGTTGCAACAGATTTGGACACATGAAGAGAGATTGCAAAGGTAATGCCCCTTTTAGAAAAAAATTTGGTTATTTTTTTAACTATAATGGATATGGGCACAAGAAAGAAGATTGCAGAAAACCTAATCCATTTGGATATAGAAAAGACAATGGAAGAGAATCTATAGTGAAACCTACATGCTTCAAATGTAATAACATTGGACACATTGTGAAGTACTGTAAGATAAAATTTAATCAAGAAAGAAGACCTCCTATATGTTATAAATGCAATAATCTAGGACATATAGCAAAGTTTTATAGGTATAATGGTTTAGACAACAGAAGAGTACCACCTCCTATGAATTCATAGAAGAAAACAAATGATACTAGTAAGAGTGTTGCAGATTTGAAGAGTGGTTTTGAAAGTTGATTCAAGAAAGTAGAAGATAGAAAAAGTGGTAATATATGGAAGATCAAAGAAACAAGTGAGACATCAGTTTAGGGAGAGTCAGTAGATGCTACTGGATCTTCGCCTTATGGTAGTTAAACAAAATCAACCTAATTGGCCAATCATGGCCTTAGGGAGGCCATTGGATACAGATATCAGAATATATCCTACCCCAAAATTCATGGATTGAGCTCGAGAGAGCTTAGGTATAAACATGGCCAACATCATGTAACATACATTTGAGATTGCAACATCAGCCGACACATATATTTTATTCGCGAGATCTAACAGCCGACTGGATAGTATTGAGTAAAAGTGAAACTTATGACTTAAACTTGTATAAGGAACCATTCAATGACATATCTCTTTACCATTTGATGAAGAGAGAGCTAAGGAGATCAGAGAGAAGAAAGATTCAGACTATTCTACATTTGTCATGTGTGATTGATTGAAGAATAAATGCAGAATTAAGCAGAAGAAATGTATTTACATCATCTAGCCATGGATGCAGCTATTATTTTTTATTTTGTAGATCAACCTAGGTACAAATTTAAAAAAAATTTGTTTAAGTCATGTGAAGAGGATCCAGAAGGAGCATTTTATCAAACCTCGTATGGTGTATTACACGTAAAAGATATTAGGGCTTACATACATTGTAAGTATGATATATTAGGAATTGATGATATATCAAGTAAGATGGATTATATGACTAATAATGGAATAATGAAAGAAGAATACAAACATATTGATCAGTTAAGCATAATGAAAATTCTGGACTTATGTAAATTCGATGAAGATGAATGGTTTAAGATACTCTTGAGCAGGGTTCATGATCAGTTCATTTGGATAGGTGATCAACCTACAAAGATCTGTAGTGACCTAATTCATGAAATCACTAGGCTAGAAAACATCAGATTCATCCCTATTGCAGAGAAACATGTAAAGAAAGAAGTTGAAACCCTAACTCATTCTAAATGGTACAGGCGGGCAATGACAGTGAATGAAATCTTTCAGCAAGATTTGAAGTAGATTGCTATGATACTTGGATACAAATTCTACTATAGTAGTAGACCTAACTTAGTATTTGTAGGAGTAATCATGATGGCATGGAGAATGGTGAAGGAAAACGTGAAATATAACCTATGCAAAGTTCTGACACAACAATTTCTTCAAAATGTGAAGCTAGTGAAGAAGGACAAAACTAAGACCTTTAGATTTGGTTTAGTGTTGATGCATATGTTTATTCATATTGAGCACAAATTTCCTGGCTTACATCCTATTCGTTGGAAATTTGGGATACCTACTAGTATTTTAATCTCATAGAGCTACAAGAGATAGAATACTACTTGGGTTGATGGTGAACAATTTTCTATGATCAAGATATGACAGACACAGATGAAGAACATGTACAAGATACATGAGGATATTGTTGAAAAGTATAAGGATACTATAACGCCCCACCATGGAACCCAAGAGAGATTAACCTAAACATGATACTATGTTTGCTGAATAAATTTTTTTTTAAATAGTTTACATAAAGAGACATACATTAATGCGAAAGAAAATACCATTTATACACATGTCTTACACACACATAGGTTACACGACTCAAGGGTTCCATGACGTTGAATTACTTAAAGAAAAACACAACTAACCATATAACAAATAATTTCATTTGAATAGATAAATCAAATACAACTTACATTACCATAATTACAAACCTCATAGATAACCATGAAACCACCATAAACTCACATCCACTGCACATGTCGTAGGGTATGTGGTAATCACTCTAATATACTTAATATACAATTTCCAGATTAGGTATCACATGTGATACACTAATACAAGATTTATAATAATGAAATTACATAATAAATGATGAAGGAACATAAAGAGCTCATCTATAAAGAACCATCAAGCACCTAGTACAAGGATGTCAAATCTCAATGGGTAAAGAATCACTACCACCTGTCTGTGTGGAACCACAAAGTTCCACCCCATCGTGCTGAGGAGATAAAAATAGACCCCAATCAGATATCCAAAACCAATAAGGAATAACCACTAAGCAAGGGATCCTGATAGCTCTCTAATCCAGGTGAACTACACATCATCATGATAGGTAAGACTCACTAATCTAGAGGTAACTGACAACCGTAAGAAATCTTGACCGTGTAAAGGAAGGTGTCATAATGTACATCCAACCCTTAAGTTTTTTCCTGGCAATCCCAATGGATTCCGGCACTTAAGTTACCATACATGGAGCTAATGACCTCTCAAACAGACACGGCCACTAACTATGTCAAGTACCCCTCGAGGCAACTAACATCTTCTCATCACCATCTTAGCCTATGCTAGCACTCAAGCAAGGGTGAGGACACATCTTATTAATTCATTTTACTATATCTCAATATGTCTTTAGTTATCACTTATTAAGTAAACTCTACAATAAGAAATCCAGTAGTCACTTACAGACATAGAACTTATTGCAAGCCACCCCCTACTGCACATCTAGGTAACCTACCCTAGGCTCACAGATCCTACAAAGATCTAGCATAGGTCCAAACCCAAGTATACCCCAAATCTAGTATCCATACATAACAGGAACAACCACATAGAGGTACACATCAGATAACAAGATTGAAAGGGTCACATGGTCAATTTAGGATAATAAAGCCCAAAAGAACACACACCAGAAAATAATAAATCAGCAAGTCTCTAGGACTCATACCCAGCCTCTGTAACACCCTAGGTCATCTAATGCCCCCAAAATAACACATATAAGCAAAAGAGAACCATAAGAACACATAGAACAAAAAAAATGTCCTAAAGGACTAAAAATTGAACATAAGAGAATAACATTTACAACTACCCAAATAGGAATATTATTTAATGTATAGAATCTAATTTAAATCTATAATTTATCAAATTCCATTAAACAACATTTCTCTTTCTTTTCCAAAATACACATTATAAATCAATGATAATACAAAATATACCTATTTAAACATTGATTATAACATGCATTAATTATTTCATAATAAAATATAATGTAGGTTATCTAATTATAAATTAACTACAATATAAAATCAATTATATTACAAAACAATTAAATGCTTATATCCACCAATACATTAAATCTCAATCAATGAGATATGTTAATTAAAATTAATAACTTAATATTGATTAAAATTAACAATAAGTATATTAATTAAATAATAAGCATTAATTTGTTAAAACTTAATATTTAAATATATCAATTAAATTTATCAATAAACGTACTAATTAAAGATAATGACAAATACCTATTAATATTAATATTTTAAAAAAACTATTAATAAAGAATTTTAATTTAAATTACAAACTTTAATATATATTTATTTTTAATAATTAAAATTTTTAAAAGGTTTAAAATATATATATATATAAACAAATTTAATTGGGGTGGGGGAGCGGGCCCCCCGTACCCTGCGGTACATAACCCGTAGCCCCAAAAAAGGGTGCTACTACCGAAGCAGTTGGCTATCCTTTGGGGTGGTCGTGCTGCCCATGGCAGCGCGGGGCCCCCCCTTGGGGTATGCCGACTACACAGGCCCATACCGCCAGCCTTGGGGGGTGGGGATGGGTTCCCACCTCCCAACTTAAAATAATTTTTTTTTAAAAGAATCAAAAGCCATCCGAAATAATTTTTCGGTATCGAGTTTTCTTATTTTTTTTATTTTTATATATATATATATATATTTTAATACTATACCATTTCGGTAATAGTTAAGAATGTACAATTTTATTTTTTTTGTTTTAAATCTATTTCTGAAAATGGAAATGGGAAAAGAGTTTTATTTTTTTGTCTCATTCTTATTTCATCCTCTGGCGAATTTTAACTAGACTGTATATTTTTTTTCCAGGGACTAATTTTTCCAAACTAATTAATTTTTCCAAGACAATTTTGAAAGGAAATATTTATTTTATTTTTCTCTATAGTTTAGGCTATAGTACAGATTAATTTTTTGATTTATAGGAGTTCTAGAAGGAATTTCCTCACGAAATTTTGACAGCATAACGACACTATGCCAGATAATAATAAAACATGAAAATAACAGATCTAGGGTTTTATAAATACCCGAAAACCTAGAAATACCATTAAACCATCTAGAAGCCAAAATATCAAACATGCATCCATACAATCACTGAAAACTTCAAATTTTGCAAAATTGAAACCATGTTGAAAATCAAAACCTACCTTGATTCCAATGCTAGAAGCTGAGGAACTATGTCTTTGAAGAAGGTAGAAAATCTGAAAACCTCCAATCCTGATTCAACCACAGATCTGAAAACTCACGAAGATCCAAGCACATGCAAGCAAGAAATCATCCAAAAACTCCAAAACAACAATGAACCACAAGAATCTTCAAATCTTCAAAAATCTCAAATCACCAAGAGCTCTCCAAAATGCAAAACCTATTATGAGAGAATGAGAGGAGAATTCTCCTAAAGAGAATCAACTTCCCCTAATTGTGCAAACCCTCATGACAACTCCCCATTCAATCCCTAAAATGACTCAACTTGAAATTGAAAGTAATTCAAAATTAAATAAATAAAATATCTTTTATTGCCACAACTCAACTTTGACTCCTAATATCTAGTTGAGAATTTTGAATTTGAAAATACTTTTTCAACACATTCATGTACATGTAATTAATAAAATATTAAATTAAATATTTATGTCAAAATAATGCATGCAACCAAATATTTAATCATTTAATTAATCATAAACGCATATTTACTTTAATTTTCAATTAAATACTTAATTAAATCAAAATATTCAAATATTTCAATTTAATTAATTATTTCAAATAAACATAGGATATAATTAAATAATTAATTCAACTATAATCCATTAAATAATTAAACATAGGAAATCACTCAAAACCCAATAAATCACCTGAAAGCATATACAAGCAAAACACACATACTCAGGGGAAAGGGTATTCAAATTCCTGTCAACTAGATGAATCTGGATTGGGTAGTCAAACTGAAACTCATCCAACATTAGGACGATTAGGATTAGGTTAGGGTTTTGGATCTATATGTTACCTCCCCTCAAAACTATTGAGATGAATATTTATGGGCACGCTCACTCCTTCCAATTTAGGGAAGACAATGCCCTATACCTGCAATCCTGTCATCAAAAGAACACACATGTACATGTAACACAATATCGCAAACAATGATAGGGATCGGTCGAACGTATGGATCTCATTGATGCAAGTAACTACGTCTCTATCCTCTACCATGACAACACATCAACAAGTACATCCACATATAAAACAGCCATACACATGCAAGTATGGGGTAACCACATCATAATCTGAAATCAACATGTAACAATCGCTATAATAAAATCATCACATCTATCTATGCATATGATAAACCATAACATAATAATCACCATCAACTGAAAGAATAATAGGTCTCATGAAAGTAGCCCAAAAGAATTTGGCCAATCACTGAAACCACTGCCTAAAAGAGTTGTTAGAATAGTCCCAAAGGATAACTAAGAGGGGGGGTGAATCAGTTATCATCCAATTAAATTATTTTCTCTTATTAACTTCAGAATACAACAAAGTAAATACACAATCAGATAACACAATAGACAACACTTCAATTTGGTTACGGGGAAACCAAATGGTAAAAACCCCGGTGGGAATTAGTACCCACAATGAACTATACTTGTTTATAGTAATCCATGTTAGAAGATATTTTAACCCTGTTAGGAGTTTTACTTTACAAAGAAATAAGTATAGTGACCTTGTTAAGGGTCTAACCCTGTTAGGAGTCTTTTACAAATAACCCTGTTAGGAGTGAGGACTCACTGTCCAAAAGCTCACTGCTTCAATGGTGAAGGCTACAACCTTCTGTAGAATAGATATGCACTATATCTGATGATGAACTATAGTGTAGACCTGTTGTCTTGATCAGTTCCAATGTATTGTAATCTTCTACTGCTTCTTCACATAGACTCTTAATGAATGAACCACAACTAATATTTTGCTTTGTACATTTTCTATCTCTTTTTCGTATCATTCACACTTTGCGTTTACAAATGAACTGCTATCAGTATATTCTTTAAAGGAGAGGGTCATGTCAGCTCTTGGAAAAACTTCAACAACATCTTTTTTGGCTTAACTAAGCATGCAAGAATAATTAAGTCCACGCAACACAAACTAAAAAGACACGACGCTTCACTAAGTCGGCTTCACCAAATCATCTCAAATAGCATGATCCTGATGTTACATGATAGGTGTGTTTAACCAAACATAGTTAGCTCATAAATAATCATGAATATACACACGCATATCCTGAAGATAGGTGCAACTCAATAAACACATTAAATATGTCGGCTCTGAATAGATACTCTTCTAGAACTGTAACTGCCAATAACAGAATTACACAACTTGACTGAAACATCATATCTGAGTCTACATGTATGAACATAACATACTAAACATGTCTAAAATATAAATATATCCATGCAAGGGTTGATATCATCATTCTGATAAGTACATATAGAATCACTATTGTATTTTATATGTTGTCATCAATGAAAAACATATAATCAATCAACTGTACAGTAGCAAATCTCCAACAATCTCCCCCTTTGACATTGATGGAAACATATGATATTAAAAACATCTTTAGCACATGGTGTCTTCTTTCTTTTACAATCTTCTCAATATCCTCATCAAAGATTCCTCTACACTGCTTTAGTTCTTCTAACTATTTTTATACTCCCCCAGAGTATATGCTCCCCCTTTGACATCAATGGCAAAGGGCGCCATAAACAATTAGGCATAGGTACTACTCCAGAAGTAGAGTAGTCAACCATTCATCAGTCACTAAGGACTGATGTTCTTGTTGCTTCATCTAATTAGACTCAGGAGAGGGAATTACTCCCAGCTTCTCCCTGAGATACTCAAAAGTATCTTTTTATAAAGGCTTTGTAAAAATATCTGCCAACTGTTCTTTGGTGCTCATATAGTCCAATTTCACTTCTTTGTCTGTAACCTTTTCTCTTAGAAAATGGTACTTGATTTCTATTTTTTTTGTCTTTGCATGCATCACAGGGTTCTTAGACATGTTAATAGTGCTAGTGTTATCACAGTGAATCAAAATAGGATAATCAACCTGAATACCAAAGTCTTTAACCATCTTCTTGATCCAAACCATGGTTGAACAATTCAGTGCTGCTGCAAGATATTCAGCTTCTATTGTTGACTGAGAAATATAGTTCTGCTACTTGCTTATCCAAGAAACCAACCTATCTCCAAGAAATACTGATCCTCCTGAAGTACTCTTCTGATCATCAATACAACCTGCCCAATCTGCATCTATATACACATGAAGTTGTACATTCTCTGATTTAGGATATCGTAAACCATAGTCTGTAGTTCCCTTTAGATATTTGAATATCCTCTTGATTTTCATTAGGTGATTCCGCTTGGGTTCAGCTACAAATCTTCCAACAATGCCAACTGCATTAGATATGTCAGGTCTAGATTGAGTTAGATAAATGAGTTTTCCAATCATAGATTTGTACAATGTCTTATCAACTACTGTGGAATCA
>MU227479.1:3994382-4006842 GCA_018584345.1 Thuja plicata
ATAGGTCAGATTTGGTGTATCACCTCTATAGTTTTAGGATCCATTAGGTCATCTCTTTTCCTTTTCCCTATATACAGTAGCTTTGTGCAAGTGATATTCCAAACCTAAGAGGAACCGGCCTAGAATCCGAAGATTCATTCTCAACTCCCATCAACGAGAACATTTCCATGTTTCAACAAGATAGCTAGATATCATATCAAGCTAATGGTGCAATCCTGATTGACAACAGTAACATAATATCGCAAATAATGATAAGGATTGGTCAAATGTCTGGATCTCGCCGAGGCAAGTAACTACATCTCCATCCTCTACCATGACAACACATCAACAAGTACATCCACATATAAAACAACCATACACATGCAAGTATGGGGTAAGTACATCATAATCTGAAATCAACATGTAATAATCACTATAATAAAATCATCACATCTATCTATGCATGTGATAAACCATAACATAATAATCACCATCAACTGAAAGAATAATAGCTCTCATGAAAGTAGCCCAAAAGAATTTGACCAATCACTGAAACCACTACCTAAAAGAGTATGGCATCAGAAACTAAAAGCAAAATATGGGTGGGTATTACAGATACAATATTTTTCATGGTTGAAACTAATTGTGTATATTTTGAAGTGGTCACACCTAGAAAGAAATGGTGTTATCCCATGGGTTATGAAGTAATTTTTGAGGTACTTACCATGCAAGTAGAACATATTCTTGCATCAGAAGTTGATCCATCAGAAGAAAGATGGGGAACATATGAGGAGAAATCAGCAAAGGTGAGAGAAGAAAAGACTAGAGGTCTGAGGAAAAGAAAAATTGAAAACCTTGTACATGAATGTGGTGTAAAGGCTTGGTTGATAGAAGAAGAACTGAAAGAAGTGAAAAATAAGATGACAGGTAGATATCTTTGACTAGAAAGTGGAAGTACTATAGCCCCTCCCACTCCTAAGGTAGTTATAGTAGATAGTCCACCTCCTCCATCACAGCAAACATCACTCCTAGAGTAACTAGATCAAGCATGCAAACATCACCTAAAGAGTAGAGCACAATAAGAGAAGAGAAGAAAGTAGAGAAGCACATATGAAAGCCTGACATGCATATTATAGAAAAGAGAGCAATAGAACAAGGTAAACTGGTGAAAATTGACAAATACTATGACAGGTATGAATATTCAAACAAACTTAAGATTGAAGATATTGTGATTGAACATTTACTCGCTTTCAAAAAGACTCTTTTAGAAATTGAAGTAAGTATACCTATAGACCTATATGGGAGATTGGAGACAAGAAAAAACTTAGCACAGATTGAGGATGATACAATCAGGAATCAGGAAATTGATAACATGTTGCATGTCATATCTGTACAGGAAAGGGATAGAATATACAAGGAATTAAAACATTTGCTAAGGACCAAAGTAAGATTGTTGAAAATCATGGCAAGGAAGTATGATGAATTCACTGAGGAAACTCAGAAGCCACTGGAGAAGATATTGATGAATACTACTTCTGACAAGTCCCCACCTCCTAAGACCACTTTGCCTACACAATTAGGAATGGGAGAAAGATCAAAAGAAACAGAGACAAATGATGAGGAAAGTGAAGTAGATCCACCACCAGATTTCTATGTTTATGGTGTGGCAGTGACTCTTGACACTTCACAAGATGAAAAGGACCCCTTTTCAAGGAATATGGACACCCCTATAGCCAATGAAGCTAAACAGAAAGAGGAAGTAGAGAAGAAATAGGAAGAAGAATAGAAGACAGGAAAACAAGAGGATGAAAAGAAAGAGGTAAACTCATCATCTATCTCATTGTTGGCAAGCATTGATGTGAATGTTGATAGCGTGGATGAAGTTGAGTTTTTCAAATTGGCATTTACTGCATTGAACAAAGACAAGGAAAGATCATATAGAAAGGAGACAAAAAAGATATAGTAATTACAAGCGCAATTGATACTGTGAACAAATTGCTTCTAGTACCTATTATTTTCCAGCACAAAGATGACATTGAAAATTAGAGAATAACACTTGATGAATTTGATGGGCACTATGAGAATTTGATAAATATTGTAGAGGAGAAGGAAGAGATCAAATATTAAGAAAAGAAGTTAACAAAATTTTGCAAGTTTATCACATGTGACTTGGGCATTGTGAAAACTTGTTTGACAAATGCAAAGAGTTGCATTGGACATGGGAGAAAATTGTTTAGCTATTGCATGAATCCTATTAGGCATGTTCAGAACATAGAAGATATTATTGCCAAAGAGAGGGACACTCTGAACAGTATGATGGATAGTTGTGAAACATCTTCACAATATACAATAGAGCTAGACAAGGAAGTCACAAGAATTTTGGCTAAACTCAGTGTATTGGATAATGAGAAAGGGAGAGTATTGACAAGATTTAATCTACTGAAGATCTTTATCACTCCTAAGCTATCTATACTTGAGGTTCATCTCTCAGACTTGGAGAAAGTGCTAGATTCACTGACTAAATCTATGCCCATAGAATTAAAATAAGCTGAGACCACATCGTTTGCACTGAATGGCTTAATTCATATTAGCCAAATATTGTTCAATACATGGAATGCAAAAGTGAAGATCTTGGAAGATTCCTTTCAAGACATTCTAAAATTGGTGAGAAAGAACTAAATATTATTATTTTGTATGCATCTTTGTCATTGTTTTCAAATGGGGAGAAGAGAGAAGAAAAAAATATATAATATGTATATGGGAGAAGAGACAAGAAGAGGAAGGAGAGAATATAGAGTAGATAGTTTTGTTGGAACACTTATTCATTTTTTTTGTTAAGTGTTGCCATCAATGCCAAAGGGAGAGATTGTTGGAAAGTGATCAATTTTGTAAATGTGATTCACTTTTTGGTTTTTAGTTATGGCAATGCATCTGGGTTTTAGATCAATTCCTATAAAGATAAGTTTTGCTCATTCAGAAATTGACTAAGTATAGAAGCAGAGGTACAGAAGTATTTTGGATATCAAAGATCTAGATCGATGAATTAGGGAAAGAGAGATTAGAGGAAGACAGTTTGGGGTATGTATGACCTCCACCTAAGATCAATTTGGTTTTGGTTATGTCTATGGAAAGTTAGAAAGAATTGAAGACAAACAAACTGTAATAAAACAAAGATACAGAGCAGTTGGACAATAGCGAAGATTGAGGGAGTATGACTTGGACTCCAGGCAATAAAATTTGGATTTTGGTTGTGGATAACCTACACATTGACTATGCAAGATTTCTGACTATGAATTTGATATTTACTATATTAAATGCATTTTGTATTGAAGGCCGACTTTCTAATATTTGTAATATTCATATTGGGAGCCGACTTTGTAAAGTTGTGAGATATAGATGTAAGATATTTTTGTTAAAGATACATGTTGTTGATGGTTAGTTGGATGATTTTTTGAGCTAATAACAAAGAAGAGAATGATAGAGATCATTGAAGAGCTATAAAGGAACTATCTAAGCACTAGTGTTGCTTGTTTTTTTCATGACAGAGAACACTTTGTAAACTAAATTACTTTGTAAGAGTTGTAAGCTCAGTTGGCCCCTAACAAGGTGTTGTGAACCTTTAATAGGGTTGTAATTCCTTTAAAAAGGAAATTTTCTATGTAATATTCAACTCCTAACAAGGCTAGGTCTCCTAACAGGGACATTATAATTTAGTCCATGCTTTTGGGTACCATCCCCATTGGGGTTTTCCCTTGGCCAGGGTTTCCTCAAAAATAAAATATGGTGTTATGAGTACTGTGTCATTTTCTTATGTTCTTTTCTTTACTAAAAGTTTATGGTTAATGTTTAAATGGTTGAAGAATTTAATTAAGTGCTATAATAATGATTCACCCCCTCTTAGTAGTATCAAGTCCTAACAATATGTTCATTCTAGTTTTGTATTGTTCATATTTTAAAAAAAATGAACCTTGGTTTTAAGCTCTACAAGCAAGAAGTTGTTGATCTCCAAGTTTTTTTGTCTATTAGTGTCACACACTTAGTCATAATCAAGGCAGGTTGGTCGGTCATCACTGTGAATGAGCCATTTCTCTAAGGAAAAGACCAAGTAGTAGTTACTATCGAGCAAGTCAGTAGTTGCCGAGTAGAATGATTGTTGAGTTGCCTAGACAGTCTGTGTCGAGTGATAGTTTTGACTGAGCATAAGATTTTACTTATGCCGAGTAAGATAGTTTTGATATGTGTATGGAATGGCACAAACACTTAAGTAAACCATTTTTGGCCAACATATATTAATCATTTAATGATTATTCATGACATTTAATGCATTAATTACGCATTATTCCTGGGGTCATGGATCCCTATGCAAGAAATGCAACCAATCAAAATTAGGGATGCCTAAGCGGAAAAATGTGATGAATCTATATCGTTGATCTTGATCTAGATGTTTCATTAATGATCTATATATGGGATGCTTCAAACCCTAATGAATGTATGTGTATGGATGCAGATGTGATGAGCAAAAATTGTGTGTGTATACATGTTTTTCATATCTCAATCAAACACCAAACAGATTGACTGAGAATAGCGGTGAAGATCAATAACAAAGATATATCAGATTGAGAGGTCAGTTAAGAGTTGAAAAGAGGAGATTCATTATCATCATTAGTAGTGCAGACTGAAGGATTAGGTACCGATACATTATAATATGTGAATCAAGGTAAATCTCCTAATAGAGTGGTCCTAACAGGCCTTTGTAAATCTCTTAATAGAGTGCTTACATTGTTGTAAGTTTAAATCCTTTAACAAGGTAGATTGTATAAGTTTGTAAGATCTTAATAGGGAAAACCCCTCAAAGGATAGATCATCAAAATTGATCAAAATTTTTATCCCTAACATGCACACTTTATTAATGCAGTAGTGAAGATTTGTGGGCCTCATCCCCACCCCAATTTTACCTTCAGGGGTTTCTCGGTTTCCAAATCCTTGAGATATGTGTTCATTATGGATATGATTAGATGTTAGATCCATTACAACATTTAAATTTATATTTATGAATACATGGTTGAATCATTTTGTTTTAGAAGTGTAAAAGCTTTTATAGATCTAATTCACACCCCCCCCCCCTCTCAGTTACTACTTTACCATATGAGACTTCCAACAATTGGTATCAGAGCATTGTTCTCTTAGTATAAGTCTTACCACTTGAGAGTTAAGATCTTGGAAATAGAGGTTTATAAGTTGGGAAAGGTTATTGAGAATTAGAATATTGATATTTAGTTGACATTGCAGCAGCTTGAGAGAGAAAGAGAAGAATAGAGGAAATCCTTAAAAGCTAGGAAGGAATTGGCAACATAGCTTAATGACACTTCATATAAAGAAGAATATGGTGAAGGTCTATTTGACAATGGATATTCCAAATAAATTAATTCAGAAATTGTAGCTCTATTGGCTAAGAACAACTCGCTAAAAGAACAAGTCAAAATTCTAAAGATAGAACAAGAAACTCAATCAATTACACTATGTGAGGTGATTGATCAGAAGAATAAAGCTGGGGAAGATAAGAAGAAGATGGATACTAGACTTGATGAAAGTACAAGTGATGTGTAGAAGCTCACAAATAATTAGTTGGACATGGTCAACCAACTGTTATTTTCAAATCAAGAAATAAATAGAAAATAAATTGAAATTACATATCTGAGATCTCAGAACAATCAACTGGAAAATGAGTTGAGATTTGAAAGAGAACTCATTGAGATGATAAACAAACCTAATAAATCTTTGAGATACTTTGAGGAACTGATGAGATCACCAAGAAGAAATAATGACACCTATGAACTTGGACATACTGAGCACCTATCATCCACTGAAGAAGGAGAATCATCAAAGAGTGGAGAACTAAGAAATTCAAAGCCAAAGAACAACAAACCTATATGTTATCATTGTGGGAAACCGGGTCACACAGCAAAAATATGTCAAAGAAAGAATGGTAAGTCCAATCTTAAACTCAAACTCAATGGATATTTCTTTAACTATAGGAAGCATGGACATTGGGCACATGAATGTAGTTCAAAGACTAGAAATACACCTACTTCACCTAGATTTTAAGGACATTGTTACAATTTCCAGAAGTTTGGTCATAGAACTCAAGATTTTAGATCCAATAAAAAATACAAATGGACATCCAAGAAGAAAGGAAATGTATAGAGGAAAGGTAACACATTCAATTGGGATTACAATACAAGGCATAGTTGTCATTATTGTGGAGAATATGGTCATAGTGCAGAAAATTGTATAATGACACACTTTAGAGGTAAATACAATAGTTGGATGAATGGAAGTTTGGTTTGTTATATATGTCAAAAGATTGGTCATACTAAGAGAGATTGCAAGACCAGAGCCCTGAAACCTATTGTTGAGAAGATAAATAATCATATGAATCTGATATGGAAAAAGAAAGAAGCAAGAAGTAGTGGATCTAGTGAAGCCGAGATCACCTAATCCAATAGATCAGGTGATCACACTACTTCCAATTAAGAAAAGAAGGTATGTAAGGAACTATTTTCTCTAAATGAAATATTTTACACCAGCTCCTAACATAAGATGTATTAAAGTCCATATTTGCATAAGTTAAGATGCATAAGGACAGATCTGAGACAAGAACCGAGCAAAGAATTTATATGCATATTTGATGTCTAACATCAATATTAGTATGTGTCTAGCTCCCATACCGACCAATCTGATATGAAGACCAAGTGTCAGTAGTGACCGAGTCACTATTCTAACTGAGTGATAGAATAAGTTAACCGAGCTATTTATTAAAAGGTTGAGACAGTTGTCATTCACTTACCACTATACAAAACATTTAATGAAGACCTGTTTTGAATGTTTGAGGGTATATAATGAATTTAGCCATTTATTTTCATTTCACATAGTGATTAGAATTCGCAAAGCGATTCAGAGATGATTTGAAGAGAAAATTGAGTGAATTTTGTAAAGATTCCACCTATGTATCATCGGCAAGTATTAAGAAAGATTGAAGACTCATTGTTGCTGAGTTACCCAGAGTTCATTTCACAAACTCTAATTTGAACAAATGGTTTCCACTACATCTGCTAGAGTGAAGAAACAAGATAAGGAAATGAAGAACGTTTAGTTAGTCAAGAGTGATGCTTATGCACTGCCCAATTTTCATGTTGTACCTAAGACTGCAATGAAGAGAGATCTTTCAGGAGCCCTGTCATCGATCCCATCCAAATTACTTATGATCCTTGATGTGAGAACATTCTATATGGGAAAGATTAGTGAAGCTAAATATTTTGAGTTGAGGGAAGCCTACAATAAACTATGTGAGAATGGGACATTGAAGGCTAAACATTAGCACATTTACAGACAAAGGTTAGTTTGTGCCCTATATTTCCCACACGTCTTCAAAATCGAATGGATCAGGATAGTTCTGACAAGAGTTAATGATATGACCATATGGATAGAGAATGGACCAGTGAAGAACACCAAAGACATCATCCACTGATTCACAGGTTACCCTATTGTGCAAGGAAAAAGAACAATGCATTGTCAAAGTAAAGAAGAAATTGGAAAGAACACTCTTGCCGAGTGGAATAAAATCGGAATGAAAGTTTCAACCATCACAGATACTGATATTTACTTTGTAGTAAGAGTGATTTCTCACAAATTTTCTCAGTCGAGTAGATTGGATAGTGTTCCTTGTGTTGTAGTTGATCAGGCATGGAAAATATTGAAAAAGGATCATACTTATGATCTGTCCGAGCTACAGTTGACTCAACTTGTCAAGAACCTATCATCCATTAGGAAGGAAAAGAACTCTATGTGTAAGTTTCGATCCCTGTTAATTTGTATACTTTTCTATGTTTAGAATAGTTTTCCTACTATAGGAGATGTAGTATGTAGAAAGGACCAACCAGTAACAGTATAGATTAATGAGTTCATACAACAAATAGGAGAAAATTTTGACAATGATATGTGTAATTACTTTGTGGAATTCAAGAAAAAGATGAGATTAAGGAGCAATATCCCTGTATCACTAGTTGAGAATTATTATGATGATGTTTTATTTCTAGTTGATACTAATTACACTTATGTACAAGCTGTAGTACCGAGGGTATCATGGTTGAGGCCATTACCTTATGAAGTAGATATAGATGAGATGTCTGCAGCAATCACAACATTACTTGCAGAGAAAGTTGATAAGAAGGCTATTGTATTTGGGAATTATGAGGAAGCAAAATCTAAGATCACCATGGGATTGAGGGTTGCAACCATGGAGAGGAAGAGGAATAAAAAAGTGAAAAATCTTGAAAAGATGTTTGGAGAATAGGAAGAAGAAGATGATGCACTAATATAGATCATAGAAATTCAAGGTGAGGACCAATCTAGTGATTTAGAAGAGAGTGATGATGAAGATGTGTAAGTGGATAAGAAGGGTAAGAAGGTGATGATTGCCATGTAAACTAAGAAGAGGAGTTCATAGTAGAAACCTACTCCTCTCACCTCATCTTGACTGAGAACCAGGGCATCAGTGGCTACAATAACAACTGAGCCACCAAAGAAAATATTACTAAAGAATGCAGAAGGTGAGAGATTAGGGAAAAGGAAATGAGTACAAGCTGAAGTTGAGCCAAGAAAACCCGAGAGGAAACCGAGAAGGAAATATATGTTTGGAAAATATGAATAAGATGAGGAATTGACAGATACAGAAGACATCAGAAAACACAAGGTAGCTACATTCAAACATCCTACAAGTGTTGATGAGATTTGCAACAACATCAGGAGTTCAGTAAGTTTGTCAGGTTTTAAGTTCATGAAATTTGAAAAGATAAGTAAAAATGACAAGGTAAAGATAGAAGATGCAATGATAGATATGTTATCATCATTCAGAATGACCCCATTAGATATTTGGAATCATATCCTTGAGGAATTGTCTAGCAATAGTGAACAAAGATGGCAATTTTCTCTAACAACTAAAAGGTAAATTAGAGAAGGGGCATTAGGCCAAATAATGCCTGAACTAACACCAAAATAGAGAGAAAAAATAATGGAGGAACATATGAATAGATTCATTCCTAAATTGATAATATATTCAATACTAAAGAATGGTTTTGAAGGAGTTGTACAATAGAGCCAAAGAATTTGGAAGATAATCTTTGGATTTTTAGTTGATAAAAGTGAAATAAAAGATGAAGGCACATCAGAAAAAGTTGAGCTTGATAACAAAGAATATATCTATGAGTTGGATAATGTTGAGGATGAAATAAAAGAGAAGGTTGAGGTTACACAAACAGATGACTTTGCAATTGATGACTCAACCACAATGACTGGTGAGGATACACAAGATTTAATGTCGAGGAGCAGGGTGATGATACAATTCACATTCTAGATTCCCCTACCTAGGAAAACTTTGAAGTTATTGATGTAGAAGAGAAGAGTAAAGAATATCAAGCACATAAGTCTGCAACAGATATCTTCGGACCCCATAAAGAAGAAATAGAGGAGAATAAGCCTACAAAGACTGAGGAAAAATAGGAGCCTATAGAGAAAGAGTAAATTAAAGCATTGATAAAGCTAACACTTACTGATACTAATATTGTAGATACACCTAAATAGTAGGAAATTTTCACTCAAAAGGAGTAAGTCACAATCAGTGATGAAAATACTACATTGTAGAAAGAATAGAAGCCGAGTAGCAGCACACCAGAGACCAAGAAAAAGAAGTCACATAAGAAAAAGGATAAGTCTCTGAGCACTGAGGTAACACTTGATGAAGCTACAATGATTCCAAAATGGGACAGTGATAACTTATCCTATGAGAAAGTGAAGATTTTTTAGAGTTTACTAAAAAGGAAGAGCAAGTAGGAGAAGATGAAATGAGAAAATCAATAGAAGTAGGAATAGCGTGACATCAAATATATATTTGTTGATGCATTTGAGCTTCAAGATGTAAATAAGAAAGCACCTATTATAGATCAATTGGTTCATATTGTTCAAAAGGTGAAAAATGATGACATTGATGCAAATGAGAAGCTCATGCAATGGTTAGAAAGAAAGTTTGAGGCCAAAATTCTTGAGAAAATTACAATAGAACTTAATGTAAAATAGGTTACACTTTTTGATTTGGTGAGTAACCTAAAGGAAGTTGTAGAAAATTTTATCTCTTTGTACAAACAACTTTGTGATGTAGAATTCTTTACAAAGGAGAATCAATAGCTTATTGAGAAGCTACAATCGGACATGAATTCAATAGGTCATTCACTAAGCATGAATGCAAGTTCCATCTCTATTCACTTTAATAGATTGACTCATGCACAAGGGAGATTTGTCGAGCTAATGGCTAATTATAGAAGAATAAGGGATAAGTTAATTACAATTCAGATGATGTTGATACCTCATTTGGAGGTCATGCAGAGAGCTATCAGCTGCAAAATAATTAGCACAGAGGGGGCCACCTCTGAATATTGCAGAGAGTTTGATTGATCTAGCTACTAAGCTAGAAATCAAGTTATAGGTTTTCAAGTCTATTAGAACCAGTTGGGATAAAACATTGGCCATGATCCTACAAATTCACAAACCATTTTTGGAGAAGTATTGTTTGACCCCTATAACCCCAACAGCCAAGAGTGACAAAAACAAGGGGGAAATATAATTAAATATAATCAAGGCAGAAATATAATAGATGCGGACAAGGAAAATAACAGAATAGTTTGAGCAGAGAATATATAACATACTATTTTTGTTATTTTTGGAGTTATATACTTAATATTATGTTGTATGTATAGTGAAGTCTTTATGAAGACCGAGTCATAATCTTAGGGGGGAATTTTTGGTATACTTGAGTACTATTTTTTAAGGACTCTAGATTCATGAGAAAGTGTTTTTGCCACTAATGTCAAAGGGGGAGATTGTTGATCTCCAAGATTTGTTGTCTATTAGTGTCACACACTTAGTCATAATCAAGGCAAGTTGGTCAGCCATCACTATGACCGAGCCATCTCACTAAGGCCAAGACCGAGCAGTAGTTACCATCAAAAAAGTCAATGGTCATTGAGTACTTAGTATTTTTTGAGTAGAATGATTGCCAAGTTGCATAGATAGCATATGTCAAGTAATAGTTTTGACCAAGCATTAGAGTTTACTTATGCCAAGTAAGATAGTTTTGAGATATGTGGTTGGAATGACACAAACACTTAGGTAAACCATTTTTTTCTAACATCTATGAATCATTTAATGATTATTCATGACATTTAATGCATTAATTATGTGTTATTTCTAAGGTCATGGATACCTATGCAAGCAATGCAACCAATCAAAGTTAGGGATGCCTAAGCGGCAAAATGTGATGAATCTAGATCATTGATCTTGATCTGGATGTTTCACCAGTGATATATATATGGGATACTTCAAACCCTAATGAATGTATGCATATGTATGCATATGTGAAGAGAAGAGATTGGGTGTGTATACATGTTTTGCATATCTAAAGCAAAGACTAGATAGAGTGACCAACCAGAGAAGTGAATAGAAAGAATAGAGATATATCAGATTGAGAGATCAGTTAAGAATTGGAAAGAGGATATTCATTATCATCATTAGTAGTTCAGACCAAAGGATCAAGTACTGATACATTCTAATAAGTGAATCAGGGTAAATCTGTAATGCCCAAATATTCTGGACAAAAACACAACTATTTTTTTTTTCTGTTTCAACTAAAACGTACATCTACATCAGCAAGATTAAACTAACACCTACGATGCGAAGCTACGGAAATGTAAACTCGCTTGGGTGGTTAGGATACATTTCGCTAAGGATAGATTAATTTAGATGTGAATCAAAAGAATATTACTTTAGGAATTTCCTAATTAAATTCTCTTAAGGGTTACTAATCCATTACTAATCTGATTATTAATTTTAAATTAATCTTCCCTAAATTAATTAAGTAAATTGTATAAATAGTGAAAATTGTGATTCTTATGAATAAATTAAATAAAGGGACCAATACAGAAATATTATAGACTTACATCTATTTTCAAATTCATTGAATTAAAATTAACAAGAAATAGTCTACGACTTAATTCACAGAACTTAATGGGAGATAATTACCAAGATAACTAAATTTAATTTACTACTAACATAGTATAACTTATCATTAATTAAAATTCCTCTAATATAATAAGTCTCTATAAATAACAACCTTCCAGCTTTTTAACAATTTCTAATTTTACATTAATGAAGTGAAATTACGGACACCACCTATAAAATCAGTAAATAAACTTAAGAGGAAAATAATTCCTAAAATGATAATTAAAAGTTCTAACGTATATTTCCTTTTTATCCTTCATAACTTTCATATTAGAACTAACAATTTAATAATACAGCTTTATTTCAAATTGAAATAAATAAGGAGTTAATTTTGACATTAAAAGTTAATTCCAATAATCACTAATACGATAAC
>MU227479.1:4047238-4094358 GCA_018584345.1 Thuja plicata
AGCCTCTTCCTCTCTCCAAAAACTCTATAAATAGAGGCCTTCTCCTCTCATATTTTCATCTCTCAATTTTGCATTGTTATTATGTTAGCATAGCTCTAGATTTTATGTTCTCATTACTAGTTTCATGTTTTCATGCTTAAATCGTCTAGAAACTACATGCTAGGCTAATGGTTAATGAATCATAGTTCATTTCAATTGTCTTGCATATCATTTTCATAACTTAGAATATCATCTTGAAGAATATTTGAGACTAGTTCTTCATACTAGCTCTTGAATCTTTCTTCTTGTTTGTCAATCTTGCATTGCATTGGGATCCATTGCATTTTGTGTGTTTGAGAGAGCACACCTACATTCAATCTAAAAGAGAAAATCAAAATGAGTAGAATAGGGTGCATTCTTACTTGTTTTTAAGCTTAATTTGATGTTATGTTGAGTTCTTTTTAAATTGCTTGCTCTTTTACATGCTTTTGAAATGATTTATGTGCTAACCCACTAATTTTTTCATGTTTGAGCTTGCTCCCAACAGATTGAAGAATTCCTCATACACAACATTATAGTTAAGTTTATCAAATTTGTGTCATTTGAAAGCAAAGAGAAAGTGTCCTGTGTTGGCATTTTGTTTACTTTGTGATGTATATGTCTGTGGATTCATAATACCTTGACTTTATCTATATTTTGTTGCCTTATTGTTGATTAGTTATCTATTTTCATTTGAATCTACTGGAAGAAAAATTGTGCTTTTTCTTTCCTTTTCGTTTCGCTATCTTTCTTAAGGTATTTCTGCAATACTTCTCATATATGAATGGTGAAGTAACCTTTATAAAATTTTGGGTTAAAATTTAAAATTTAAAAGTGGATGTTATTGATAAAATATTTCTAGGGAGCTATACCTAGGATCAAATTCAAAGGGCAGTGAGTTCAGATCACTTACCCAACCGTTAGTGTCATTTGTCTTTCAAAAGGGTTGTAGGTTTTTCCTGTAAAAGATTTACCGAGAGACAAATCTGTTCGCTAACAGATTTTTACTAACTCTACTAGGGAGCGCTAAATAGTGTAGACCTATTTTTAATTCTTTCTTTGATAAATATTTATGGTGCTACCGTCTATAGTAATACCTAACCAGAAGGAAATACCTCTTGTTATTCAACCAGATCTTAACTTTCAAGATACCCAAGAAGATATTATTGGTGATTTGAACACTCTTGCTTGGAATTTAAGGACTAGCCATCATCAATACCAACAAGCTCTCTTAGTCTTGGAAGAAGAGGAAGATATAGGGGAGTGGCTTTGAGGTCTCCCAATTTCTTAAGAAGCACAAATTATTGACAAAGCTATCGAAAGACAATAAAAATATACAATACTGGATTCTTGACCGTATACCAGGTCTCAAAGGAGGGAAGGAATCTTTGATACTTTTTATGAAAGTTTGCAAAACCTTCAATTCCCAACTACCTACGTTCCAAAGCCTAAAGGTAAGAGTGGGCCTTCCTCCCTGCCTAAGGCTTAGTCAAATACCTCTCCATCTACTATTGTCTAACAATCTTTGACTTTATCTGGCATTCAAGCACCCCCCCTTGTAACTATCTTTCCAGTCACAATCATGGCACAACCATGGGGTACAACAGTCGGCCCTCTAGAACTTGGTGCTCATCATCCCCTTCCTAAGGGTATTAAATATTTTCTTCCTAAATTTTCTAGAGATGGTAAAGTCTCAGTAGATAAAAATTTCAATGTAGCAACCGCTATTTTAGCAATTCAACATCAAGATGTAGTAGTTAGGATCTTCGCCCAATCCTTAATGGAAGGAGCTGTAGAATGGTTTGGTCATTTTCTCGGAGGGTCTATAACAAATTGGAAAACCATGAAGACAGCATTCAAAAATCATTTCAAAGGCACTGGTGATGAGCATTCTCTATTGGTACAATTGACACAAATGAAGAAGGAAATCCATGAGCCTATGAAGGACTATATGGCTCAGTATAACAAGGTGATTCATAAAATCTCTACTGCCAAAAGACCAACTCTAGAAAACCAACAATGTTTTTTTGTAAACTCTATGCCCCCAGACATAGTTTTTCACTTGAGAAGGAGTAGGCCCTCAAATTTGGACACTACCCAAATCCAAGCCACTAAATTGGAGGATGATCTTTTCATAGCAGGAAAATGGAGAAAAGATGTGCAAACACCTCATTCCCAAGCCTTGACTTCCTCATCCACAAACCTAGTTGTCCAAAGACTCATGAATGATTTCATTGCCTTGAAAAGGCAGTTACCTAAGCAGGGATCTTCCTATTCTCCCATGTACCAAGACACTATTCGGAAGCAATCTAACCAATGGAAAAATAAAACTCCTCTTTTGTAGCCAACTCAGTCGAGGTTGTCCCTAGAGGCTTCTCCAAAAGAAGAATTTATGTGTTCTTTTCACCTCACAACGGATCATGATGGCAGTTCATGTCCAGATATTTTGAGACATATTCAAATGGAGGAAACTAAAGATGTGTTAGGGTAGTGTACTGTAGAGGAAGTGGCTCAAGAGAGACTTGGTGACTTTGGCTCATACTATTTAGAATACGAATCCAACTCTGAAAGACGGGATATTCAAGTCACTCTTGAAGACCCAACATGTGTTATGTTGACGTGTAATCAAAAGACTTCTAAGAATGTTCCCACATCATCCGGTACCTTTCAAAAATCTCATGAACCAGTGAGTAATCTTTACCATTCTAGTAACAAGGTTCATGATTTTAAAGCTTTACAAAAAAATGATGGTATGTCTTCTTTTGATATAGTTGAATTTTGCAAATCCTCTGCTATACAAATTTCCCTTGCTGAATATTTTAAATTAAATCTAACAGAACTTGATAAACTAGTCAGATATTTCCAAGGAGATGCATTACCTTTCTCCCAGACCAACCAATGTACCACAGATCAAGCCAGTGATTCTATACAAACTCCCACAGGTGCACCCCTATTGTATCAAACCAAAATAATTCAGCCACTGCAACTACCTCAAAAATGAAATGTGAAATTGATGAAATGAGAAAACTTGATCCTTTTCTACATTTCATTTCTCCTTAATGGTCTCAAACTGAGTAATTGTATCATAGATTCAGGTGCTTCTGATAATGTCATTCCATCGTCTGTTGCCAAAGCCTTAGGTTTGACTTTGAAAAAAACATTTGGAAGATGATATTCCATGGATGGTAAATAGGTGCCTTTGATTGGCCAAGTGAAAGATGCCCAAGCTATTTTAGCAGTTTACCCAGATAAGAGGTTAAAGCTAACCATTTTAGTCACATATATACCTGCAAGCTATGGGATGCTATTGAGTAGAACTTTCTGTAGAGACATGGGTAGGGAAATCAAGATGGATTGATCGGAAGCTATTATCCCTATAGGGAAGAAAAAGGTCAAACTGGAACCTGAAGCAAAAAATAAGTATACTGTCTTCCCATCTGATGATCCAAAAGCACAAATCCTCTTTCAAGATTTTGATTTTGGTAATTATATGGTTTTTTCAGATGAGACATCCCCCGTTCTTGTAGTCTATGGGGAAAATGAACAGATTTGGTTAATGGGATTTGATGGTAGTTGTGCCAGTGCGGGATCTAGGGCTGGTGTGGTGTTTAAGGGCCCAGATAATGAATATATCCCTTTCTCTTTTAAACTAGGCTTTAAAAACACTAATAATACTGCCGAATATGAGGCTTTGTTATTAGTTTTACATGAGGCAAGGACATTGGGGATTAAAGCAATTGTTGTGAGAAGTGACACTGAATTGATAGTTAAACAAGTGAAAGGCCAATTCACAGTCAAGAATGAACGCCTGAAACATTATAGAGACTTATTCTAGGATGAAATCAAAGATTTTGGATATTTTCTATAGAGGAAATCCCCAAAAATTTGAATTCAAGGGCCAATTCTCTGGCAGTATCGGCATCCCTATTGCTCCCTCATCCAGACTTCAAAACAGATACATATAGGATTGAGATTATATATAGACCTATAGTTCCAGATAACATTGAACATCTGCAAGTGTTTGAATATGATGCCCGAATCAAATATTTCATGACATGTGTAGAATTTTTTTCATCTACTTACTTTGAAGGAATGGGTGAAAGGTGTGAAGAGTCCAGTTCTGAGTTCTCACTGGAAGAAGTTGTTCAGCTGAAAAGTAATAAAATTCCCAAAGGTTTGGTTTCCCAAGAAAATTTGTTTTCCTAGAAAGATGATAGTTTCATTTCAAGAGAAGGCCCGCATTCAGATGTGTTGAAAGAACATGACAAAGTAAATATTTGCACTGCAGCTGAACCTCGGTGGATATATGTAGGTAAAACCCTATTTGTTCAGGAAAAGAAAAACCTCTAGGTCTTGTTGACGGCCTATATGGATTTTTTTTCCTGGAACTATGATGATCTTAAGGATTTTTGGAAAGGAGAGTTTATTCAAAATATTCCCCTTAATCCAGAGTCAAAGCCCTTTCAGCAAAAACTTCAAAGTTGTAATTCTAAAGTATCTGAAGAAATTCTGAGAGATGTAGACAAGATGCTAAAAGAAAGGATTATTTATCCTATCCATCACTCAACCTGGATCACAAATATTGTCCCTGTGAGAAACAAGAATGGAGAAATAAGGATCTGTGTAGATTTCTACAATTTAAATCAGGCTAGCCTAAAGGATAATTATGCCCTGCCCAAGATGGAACATGTTTTACAGATGGTGGTCAGATCAGAGATAATGTCTCTGCTTGACAGGTTTTTAGGGTGTAATCAGGTAAGCGTGTTAGATGAAGATAAACACAAGACCACTTTCACCATGCCATGTGGGACTTTTGCTTATAACAGAATGCCCTTCAGGTTAATCAATGTAGGAGTGGCCTTTCAAAGAGCTATGGATTCTTCCTTTGCTGATATGAAAAATAGAATTATAGTGATTTATCTTGATGATTTGACAGTTTACTCTAGAATTAGGAAGCATCACATTAGAGACCTCAAATCAGTCCTACGGAGATGCAGAGACCATGGCATATCACTTAACCCCAAAAAATCCATTTTTGGTGTAACAGAAGGGAAGTTATTAGGCCATATTGTTTCCAAATATGGGATTAGGATTGATTCAGAGAGGGTGAAGGCAGTCCAGCAGATCATTTTACCATCAACTAGAATAGGAGTTAAATCCTTCTTTGGTTAGATCAACTTTTTAAGAGCCTTCATACCAGATTTTTCAAAATTGACTAGGCATATTGTAGGAATGATGAGTGAAAAATAGCCTTTTAAATGGACAGAAGATGGTAAGAAATATTTCAATGTAATAAAGGTTGTTGTAGTAGAGGTTCCCACTTTGGTTTACCCTGACTATAAAAAATATTTCATTATTTACTGTTAGGCTTCTTATCACACCCTATCAGGGATCCTAACCTAGAAAGATGCTTCTGGGAATGAAGCACCAATTGCTTTTATGAGAAATCCACTAAAAAAGCATGAGCTTAAATACTCTTCCATCAAAAAATAGGTTTTTGTTGTAGTAAAGTCAGCTAAGAAGTTTAGGTTCTATATTCTACACTCACACTCTATAGTGTATGTGCCTGTTTCAGCAGTGAAAAGTTTGCTCACTCAGCAGGAAATAACAATGAACAAGAGGGCAGCGTGGGTGACCAAGATAAAAGAGTATGATTTGTCAATAAAACCTACCAAACTAGTTTGGGGAAGGGGTCTCTATAAGTTCATAGTCAAGAATTCTGATCCATCAAAAGAATCAAGAGACGAAGTGTCTCAAGTGCTATTGGTCAGTCTAACCGACTCTTGGTTCTCTGATATAGCGTATTTCCTCACTTATGGAGAATTCCCCACATGGTTATCACCCAAGGAGAGGCGTAATCTGATATTACAGGAAGCAAAGTATGTAATATGCAAAGGCGCCTTATATAAAAAAGGGCTAGATGTCACTATTCTTTGATGTGTGGACAAAGAACAGCAGTTGCAATTATTGAAAACTTTTCATGAGGAAGCTTGTGGAGGACATTTTTCTTCATATTTTATTGCCTTCCAAATCCTTTGGTATTGTTTTTATTAGCTAGGAATGTTCAAATATGCATATGCATTTGTCATAAATTGCCAAAAGTGTCAGTTGTTTTCTAGAAGGCCTCAATTAGCTGCCCTGCCATTGAAACCTGTTGTAGTGAATGAGCCTTTTAAGCAATGGGGGATAGATTTTTATTGGCCTGATTAATCCTTAGTCAAGTGATGGTCATGTTTATATCCTAACAGTGACTGACTATTTCACTAAGTGGGTCGAAGTTGTCCCCACCAAGAAAGCAAATTCATAGGTGGTGTGTGATTTCTTAAAGGATAATATTCTGGTGTGCTTTGGAGTGCCTCAAAAGATCGTAGCTGATAATGCTACTTATTTTTCATCTTAGGAATTGATTATTTTCTGTTATGACCATAGTATTTCATTGGCTCATTCTTTAGACTATTTTCCTCAAGGTAATGGGCAAGCGGAGTCAAGTAATAAAAATTTGATTTCCATTATGAAGAAATTGGTAGATGATAGTGGTAAGAACTAGCATAAGAATTTGTACAAGGCCCTTTGGGTTGACAGGATCACTCCAAAAAGAGAAATTGGTATGGCACCTTTTGAGTTGGTCTATGGAGTAGGTGCTCAAGTGTCAATTCCTCTAGAATTGTCAGCAGCTAAGCTACAAACTGCTATTGAAGATCAAATGTTTAAAGATTCTTTGGAGAAAAGGATTTTTCACTTGCAAAGGTTAGAAGAAGAAAGGGATGCATTATTCGACAGAATCACAGAACACCAAGTCAGGGTTAAGAGCATATTTGGTAGGAAAGCCATGCCTAGAAAGTTTATAAAAGGAGATGAAGTGTTGCTCTGGGACAAGAGGAAGGTGCCAAAAGGCACTCACAACAAGTTTGAATCACTATGGAAAGGGCCCTTCATTGTTGTCAAAGAACTAGGATCCAATGCCTTCAAAATGGCCTACCTGGATGGAACAGTCTTACCATTTTCCTATAATGGGAAAGACCTTAAGTTTTTCAGACTCTAGCATCTATTTCTTGTGTTTTATTGTACATATTATTCTTAGTTTTCTTTCTGGTTGTGTGTCTTTCCCTTTTTGTGTTGTGATTTTTTTTTATCCCTTTGCAGTAGTTTGCGAAACCATAGTTTTTGAGTTCTCTGTCTTTTGATAAAATTTAGTCCCCAATCAGAGCAGATGTTAGTCCAAGTCTGGTACTTGTCCTTTTTCTTTAAGAGGTTTCTTTAGTCACCATGGTATTTTTGAGACTCTCAAAGTTGTTTAAGTCCTTCATGTCCAACTACTCACCAAAAGTGTCAACCTTGTGGTCCGACCATGTTTTGAAAAATAAAAGATTATTTGCTAACACTTTTCTTGAATAGGTTTGAACGGCCTTGAACACCCTTGAACAACCTTGAACTCAGTTCATCAATGTTCAAGAGTGTTTGAGGTAGTTCATGTTATTATAAGGAATGGAAGATGTGTAAAACTAGCAGAAAAAGTCTTATGGTTGCGGTGTATAGGAAATTTGACTTTTCAAAGATAGAAATCAAAGACGTTGGCATAGAATATTCGGTCTAACGATTGAGGCAAATGATCAAGTGAGAATAAGTTTGAATAGTATTGAAAACATGTGAACAACCTTGAACTCGTCTCATCATTGTTCAACAGTGTTCAAGGATTTTGAAAAAGGGACACGGGGCAGAAAAAGGGGAATCCATCATAACTCAGTGGTGGGTCCTATGGAAACAAAAGCATTTAATGCAAAAGAATAGTGGCGGAAGTTAAGTGCATCCAAGCTATCAAATTCAATTATTAATCTATACGAGATGAAATTTTGTGCAAGTGGCATTAATTAATTTCATGCGTTAATAGTCATTTCATTACCTTAGCCTTTATTGCCTTAAATATGGGTAATTAATGATCAAATCCTTGGTAATTTCTATTTAAACTCTTCTTTGTGTTCATTCTTTTTGAAACATTGTTGCTATCTATATACGGGTGGACTGAACATAAGGGTTTCGAAGCTCCAGTATGTAGAGGTTTCTATAGGAACAAGGTGAGTCAGGTTGCATCCCCTACAGTGTTTTAATTTAAGCTTGTCAAATATACAGAGGATTTTCTGGTAGTTATGAGTTTGTTTTTACAAGTATGAAGTCCGCCTTTCACTTGTTTGGAACAATTTCTAGTCTGGTTTGTGAAAGCCCCATTATAACAGACACTAATTTAGGAGGGTATGATATACTTTCCAGGTCCTTAAGAGAATGTCCCTACTTTGGAAATCCCGCATAGCAGACTATGCATAGCTGCTTCTTTCTCTCCTGTAGTAATTTTCCTCGAGCTAGCTCATGAGTGTGTTCAAAAATATGATCAGCGGACTAAGTCAATTCTCAAAAAGGATGGTAGTGTCTTGTTGGTTTTTAATGGGGAAATTGTTTTTCTAGCTTTCCAAATTCTAGAGCAAACCTTTTCTACTTTCTCTCTTGCACAAACCCTCGTTAAATTATAAGTAAATGTGGATGTAAATTGCACTTCCATGGCCAAGCATTAGTTAATGAACCCGCATAGGGGAGGTTCTCATTTTTTGAAGAGTTTTAATAGTAGTCACATGCACCTGTATATTAGTGATGTCATGGTGATGTTGCAAAGAGCCAGAGGGTCACCAGAGTCTTATTTCTTCTCAGATTGGTTGTTTTGTTATATTCAAATTGTTTTAGAAGGAAAACAAATAGTGGATTGGGCTGAATTGATTGTTGGTTCCATGAGAGAGCAACTTAACAATTCAAAACTCACTTGGTGTAGTTTCTTCATGTCTTCTTATCTAATGTACTATTTAGCCTGTAGTAGATGATGGGATAGGATGATTCATGAACCTTGGTCTGATGGCATGTGTGTTTATGATTATTTCCCCATTCTTCATAAAGATAATATAATTTAGAACTACAGGAGAGTGCATGACACTTTTATGGGAAAATTTTGTTTTGATTTGACTGGGGATTCTGCCAGAAGAATGAGTTCTAAATCTCATGGATTTGTAACCAAATATAGGAGCTTCTACACTCAGTTCCCTAGATTCAGTTATGTTAGGTTTGGTTTCTTTGAAGATCCTCCTACAAGGTTACCTAGGTATGCTTTTGACTTCTTTATTATTGTAGAAGTCTGTAGGTAGCTTGCCACTATACTCAAACAATTTCTTCCTAAAGAGGAATGGGAGAAATTTTTCCCATTGCAGCTAGGTAAATTCTCCTATTTTTATATTGAATATGTAATAAGCATAGGGAGTGATCTGAGTCATTTTGATTTCAAATATTATACAGAGAGAACAGGTTTTGACAACAAGAAATTTGCTAGTGGGAGTCTAGGACTTAGGTCCCATATGTTCCCAATTCCCCATCTAGAAGATTTTTGGGAGGATTTTCCTGATGAGTCCCAAGTTAAGGAGAGAGATCACAGTCAACTCAGCACATCTCAGATTCTATCCATGATTTTTCACTTCAATGTAGAAGGTGTGACAGATGATGGTTCAAACTTAGTTGAACCAAATTTCAAAAAACCCCCAGGAAATGAAGAATATGATATTGACTAGTCAATGGAAGAAGAAGATGATATTAAATGTAGGACATAGCATGTGCTTCAATTAACTGAGGAATGGCTGCAAGAAAGAAGAAAATAGTCTAGTCCTAAGTCAATTGAAGTTAAATATTCACCTTTATATTCATCTTCCCCTGTTTCTAATCCTCATAAACCAATTGAAGAAAATGATATTAAATGCAAGACACAGCATGTGCTTCAATTAACTAAGGAATGGCTATGAGAAAGAAGAAAATAGTCTATTCCTAAGTCAATTGAAGTTAAATCTTCACCTTTATATTCCTCTTCCCCTATTACTAATCCTCATAAACCAATTGATAATGCAAGTTCATCGGGTAAACTATGGACTAAGGGTTCCATGAAGAAATTTGTTGCAGAGTCCCCTCCTGTATTTTTGCCTCAGCGAATCACCAAATCAAAGACCCGGTCTCAAAATAAAGAGAAGATGACTTAGGAAAAAATGGAAACAATCAACTTGAAGGATGATAAATTTGGGGATATGAATTATCAAATTGGCGAAGATGAGCAGATAGGGAAAGACCTCTTTGATATAGATGATGTGACCTTGGATATGATGGACACTCCTGCAAAGACAACTGAGAAACCAGTAGTGGAAAGTATCATGCGAAGATGGCTAACTACTTTAGTGAACAAGAAATGAATCCTAGGTCCTGTCTCTATCCCAATGCAGGACATTGTTAGCAAGTACGTTCAAAATACTCCCAAGGCTAAAAAAGTCAAGAGCACTGCACAGATGTTTGCTGATGCAAAAACTGGAAAGTGGACTGCTAAAGTGGCCACCTATAGGCCAAAAGAGGAGAGGCAAGATGTTGTGGAAAAATATTTTGAAGTCACCAAGATTGAATTAGGAACCATGGATAGGGCAGGGAAGAATCACCTGTTTAAGGAGACAGCTCAGCAGATGTTAATGACATCTTGGCAGGACAGCAAATAAAAGAAAGAAATGAAACAGACAATAGTGTCACTGTCCAAGTTCATAAACACTTTCTACAACTTTGATGCCATGCCATTGATTCAATCCTCATAGGTATTCAATCCAAATTCCATAGAAAGTAAAAATTTGCTAAATGAAGTTCAGTGTGGCTGAAATTTTTTCTTTTCAGTTGATGAGTAGATGTCTCAAGTACTCAGCAGTGGTCAACAGTACATTAAAGACTCACATTTAGTCCTCCATGATACAGAAGTTATAATGGGATAATTGCAGACTCAGTCACAAGTTTGGGGTGGAGAATAGGAAAAATGGGTCTTGGCAATGAGGAAATTCTTGGAAATAGAGAGGTACGGCTTTAGTAAATTTTGCACAGAAAAATCTCTAAAATGCACTGAAGAATCAATTATTTTCTTCATACTTAGAAAGAACATTAGCTGGAATATCTCTATCATAAGAAGCACCATTAAAGAAACTAAAGAATATGAGGCCGAGGCTAAACAGATTCAGAAGTCCACTATGAACGAGTTGAAGGTCATCAACTTCAGCTATACTTATCCAGTAACCTACGGTGAACAAGAATTTAAAGGGGCCCTAGAAGCCTTTGAATTAGAAATGAAGATAATCAAAGAAAAGGATAATATTAAAGCCACGGACCTAACTCAGATGGCAAGGATTGAATCAATGTTATACCTGTGTGTGGATCAATTGTCAGGGCTGGTGGAAAAAGTGAAGAAGTTGAAGTGGAGCAAGGAGGCCTCAATGGCCCGAATTGTGAATTCCAAGATCCCACATCTGTGGTTTGCAAAGGAGCTGATCCAAGCATACAAGGAATGGAATCCTACCCAGTCAATTGCCAAAGAAGAAGGAAGCCCAGTAGGAAGCGAGGATCGTGCGTGGTATAAAGAACCAGATTTAGATAGTTAGTTTTTATTTGAGTTAACATGCAAAATATCAAGGACATGTGTCCCTTTTATTCTTTTTTTGTTTTATAACTAATTTCCCAAGAGGTTGAGTTTTTTGGGAGACCTCTCAGTGCTTTAAAAATATAAGTATTGCTGCTGAAAGATTTAGAAGGGTTCAGAAAAAATAAACTGATCGTAACTAGATAGTTTTATTTTGTTGTGATTGTTTTAATTTGAATGTTAGAGGAACAGATGTGGGTGAATCTGATACTATCAAAAGAATAGACTTCATGTGATTTCCTTTGTAGTAATTTTCAAATACATTATAGTTAATTTTATCAAATCTGTGTTGTTTGTAAGCAAAGAGCAAGTGTCTTGTGTTGGCATTTTTTTTGCTCTATAATGTATATTTCTGTGGATTCATAATACCTTGACTTTATCTATATTTTGTTGCCTTATTGCTGATTAGTTATCTATTTTCATTTGAATCTGCTGGAAGAAAAAATGTGCTTTTAATTTCCTTTTTGTTTCTCTATCTTTCTTAAGGTATTTCTGCAATACTTCTCATCTATGAATGGTGAAGTAACCTTTATAAACTTTCAGATTAAAAGTTTAAATTTAAAAGTGGATTTTATTGATAAAATATTTCTAGGGAGATTTACCTAGGATCAAATTCAGAGGGAAGTGAGTTCAGATCACTTACCCAACTGTTAGTGTCATTTGTCTTTCAAAAGGGCTATAGAGTTTTCCTATAAAATATTTACCAAGAGAGAAATTTGTTTGCTAACAAAGGCCTTTTTAATTCTCTTAATAAAGTGCTTACTTTGTTTTAAGTTTAAATCCTTTAACAAGGAAGATTGTATAAGTCTGTAAGCTCTTAACAGGGAAAACTCCTCATAGGGTAGATCATCAGAATTAATCAAACTTTGTAGCGCTAATAGGCACACTTTATTATTGCAGTAGTGGAGATTTTTGGGTCTCATCCCCACCCCAATTTTTCCTTTAGGGGTTTCTAGTTTACCAAATCTTTGTGTTATGTTTTCATTATGGATATGATTATATGTTAGATCCATTAAAGCATTTTAGTTTATGTTTATGAATACATGGTTGAAGTAGTTTTTTTTATAAGTGTAAAATTTGTATAGTTCTTACTTACCCNCCCCCCCCCCCCCCCTCTCAGTTACTGATTTACCATATTAGACTTCCAACAAAAGCCTGAGTATTTCACCAAGGGTAAAGATCAACAACTCCGCATTGAGAACCATGGTAAAGAGTGATCCTATGAGGACTTGAACTTTGGTTGTAGGTACTACAGGTAAGAAGTCTTACCATTTTACCAAAGGTCCAAGCCCTTGGCTAGTCCTTGCTACATTAAGAGAGATGAAGAAAATTATGCTAAATTAAATACCAGCGTTGATGAAGGTATATTTTTGGGCTACGCTTCTAAAAGTAAAGCTTATAGATTCTTTAACAAGTGACAACATAAGATTGTTGGGAATATTAATGTAAAATTTCATGAAAACATTAGCACACATGATAAGCGATAAAATTGTAATGATAGCACTCAAAGAGATGAACTAGAAGGTGTTATCTTGCAATCTTCTTCACGTGAACAAGCTCAGACAACAAGTGGGAGTCCTAAAAAATAATTAAAAAATATTCAACAAGAGGCAACAGATACTCGTACTGAGAATACACCTTCTAATATTTAGTAAGGGGATAATAGATGTGACCACTAAAAATACACTTGAATTTGGTCAAGGTAAGACCACATTCAGAATATCTTTGAAGAGTCCTTCCAATTTTGTTTAAAAGAATCATCCTATTGGTCAAATTTCACAAGAGCACAGACCTAGAGCTACAAGAAGAAATTTAAATCATTATGAGGATGAAGACATCTCTTTTTTTTCCATTATTTGAGCCTAATAATTTTGAAGAGAAGTTGAAGAAAATCCTTGTGTGGTATCCATGAAAGAGGAACTTGATCAAATTTAGAAAAGTTGAACATGGGGCTTGTTCCTAGGCCTAAAAAAAAGAATGTGATATGAACAAAATCGGTCTATAGAAACAAATTGAATGAAGATGGCCAAGTGGTAAGAAATAAGGAAATACTTGTGTGCAAAGGTTATGCATAGGTAGAAGGCATTGACTTTTATTAAACTTTTTCTCATGTTACACATTCAAAAGAAATTAGAATATTCTTAGCCTTTTCTTCTTTTAAAGGTTTTAAGATTTTTTAAATAAATGTAAGTCTTCTTTTCTAAATAATAATATAGATGAGGAAGTCTACATAGAGTATCTTGATGGGTTTACGTTATTATAAAATGTGAACTTTGTTTGTAAGTTTAAAAAGGCTCATTATGTACTTAAACAAGTTCCTCCTACTTGGTATGATAGATGGGTAGTTATTGGCAATAGAACAAATTCAAAAGATGGGTAGAGGACATAAATATATACATCAAAGAAGGAAAAAATAAGTTGATTGTTTTTGTTTATGTTGGTGATCTAATTTTTGGCTATGATATTGAAGAAATGGGTCAAGGTTTTACTGGTAATATGAAGGAATTTGAAATGTCCATGTTGGGCGAGTTATCATTCTTCCTTGGCTTACAAATTCATCAATTAGATAAAGATATTTTTATCTCTCAAAAAATTTATATAAGACAGATATTGAAAAGATTTAGAATGGAGGATTGTAATTTTGTAAGCACTCTAATGGTGACAAGGTGTAAATTAAATAAAAATGATAAGTATCCTAATGCTAATCAAACATTATACAAATCTATGATAGGAATTTTGTTGTATGTTACAACCACTAGACCTATGCAAGTTGGTTATGTGCTATATTTCAAGGCTCTCCTAAGGAAAATAATGTTCATGTAGATAAGATGATATTCAAGTATCTCAAGGGTATTGTGGATTATGGTTTATGGTATCCTAAATGTAATGATTTTACACTTAAAGATTATACTGATGCAGATTGGGGTGGTTCAGTTGATGATAGAAAGAGCACAAGTGTAGGTGCTTTCTTTTGAAGTGGTTGTTTTGTTCCATGGTTGAGTAAAAAATAGACTTTTATTTCATAGTCTACAGTTGAAGAAGATTACATTGTAGTAGTTTCTTGTTGTACACAGGGTCTTTGGATGAAGCAAACACTGAAGTATATAAAGGTGGAGTATGATTTGTTAGGATTGAGTAATACTGAGAGGGGGGTAAATTAATATTATAGATTTTAATAACCTCTTAACTTGATTCCAAAACCATAAATGGAAAGTAATAAAAAATAAACAACTAAAAGATAAGAAAAGCATCCACAGCATCATAACACCATGATTTTTTGTGTGGAAACCTAGTTAAGGGGAAAACCACGGTGGGGATAGAACCCACAAGTATTACTTCTACAAAAATAACTTACCCTATTAGGGGTTTAAGTATAATATGGAATGCACATAGATTTAGGATTACAACCTAGAGCTCAATTCTCAAAATTAAAAATAGGTATACAACCTTTGGATGTTCACTACCATACAAAAAGATTCATCCACTAAAATTGAACTGAGAAACACCATCAACAATGCTAATAAAGTTCAAATGAAGTATAAAAAAACTTCTTATCTGACTGTCAATCTTGTTATCACTGATCCATCATTCATGTACAACATATATAAATCATATCCAACCATCACATATCTTAATCAACACAAAAAATTGACCTTATTAACCGATCATCAACGCTTTTCAAGTTAGCTATCAGCCTTAAGAACAAAGTAGATATCGTTTGAAGTGTCAACCAAATCTCTCATCAAAACATGTTCATAACATCAAACTCAAACATTGAATTCATCACTCATGTTGGCTCTAACACCTTCAAAAATCAAACTGATCAGATTGTCAATCTGATAGGATCACTGATTGATCCAACATATAACGGTCTCATTCTCTTACTAAACTTTGTTAACCCAATACTTAGAAGATCATAACTTTAGTATAAACTATTTCATTTTTAGACATAGATATATAATGCCTCTTTGAATCATCTCCTAGCTTCTCACATCAAAACTTGATCAACTATGTTTGTACTGATCAATATACTGAAACTTGTACACTGGGTCTGATTTCATACTTAGCCAAATCTGTGATCAAACCTTCGGTATCATCAAAGTATGACAAGCTATCTTCATAATAGTGTATGTTTTCCATCAATATAAACATGAAACATCATCCTATCCATGTCTCTTTCCAACAATCTCCACCTTTGGCATTGATGGAAACACTTAGCAAAAAAGGAATAAGTGTCTAAGAAAAACACCAAACTCTGAAAAGTATTTCTCCTTATCTCTCCTTACCAAAAATTTAGCTCCCCCTGAGCTGAATTTGTCATATAATTTTTCTTTATCTCTCCCCCTTTGACATCAATGGAAAAGGTTGGGAACTACCTCAAAAATCATCAAAATCTTGTATCATCTACTTATTTACATAGGTTTGTAAAATATACTTACAAAAGGTTAAATATATCAAAACATTTTCTCTTTAGAGCTGCAAAATCAGTGTTCCAATTCTTCTTTATGCTCTCTACAATCTGAATCTTTCCACAAACTACATATGCCAACCTTTCTACCTCAACCATATTAGGTGCATCAGGATACTCAAAGGTTGCAATAGCATCCTTAAAACTTCTAGATAGAATATCTAATTTTACAACAATCTGATTCATTAGGTCTCTGATCCTTCCCTTAATCATGCTCCTCTCAATAACAAGTGAACCAATCTAATCATTAAGTTTTCTCACTTGGCTGAAATGATTTGATGTCATTTCCTTCAAAGGATCAAAACCATGTCATAATTTCGCTATTTTGTCTTCACTATTCTTAAGAATTTTATCAATAGCAGTTACATGCATGGTATAATTTACACAAGACTTGTATACTTTACCTTCATAGGTCAATGCATCATTTAGTTTCTGAATAGAAACTCCCAGAGAGTTCTTATTATTTTCAATTATGATATTTAACTAATTAAATCTATTAGAAACAAATTCACTTTAAATTCTTCTCAATTCAAACTTCTCTAAAGTCTCAAATTTATAGTCAATGGGTATTCAAGTTTGTCATATAACTCATCAGGAATTTCACTTGTGATCTCTATTAATTCTATGTTATACTTGTTCAAATATACTATCACTCAATCTTCAATTCTCCTCTTCTCATCTTCATCGCACTTATTTTAATATATTTTTACTTGATCCAAAACTCCATGAACAATCAAATTCTTAATAAAATCAGCAACAGAGAAATATGGCTTACCAAAATCTATGTTTTTTTCTTCATTCTAGGTTAATCTTCAACGATCCTTGTTGTGTTAGCTCCTTTTGATCTAATATTTTTCATTGCATCATTAGAATCGGTAACATCATCCTTTCCTTCTTCATCAGCACCTTTGTAGGCTATTTTGGGTTTTCTCTTTACTCTCTTTCCAGCAGGGGTATTATTGTGCTTTTTCTTCACTGATTTACCTCTTGTATCCTCAGGAGTAGATTTCTTAGGTGAAACAAGCTCCTTTTTTATTGTATTAGTTTTACATCTAGTTTGTATTTCCCTTAGTGATAGTGCAAATGGGATATATACATGAGGGGCATCGTCCACACAATTGGTTCTTCAATTGCTTTATCTTTTCCCCTTAAATTTTCCTCTTCTACTAACTTATTGCTTGCTTCTTCAGCCTATTCTTTAGTGAATCCCATCTTTAATGTCACTTCTTGTACCTATTTTCTTATTTTCCTTTCTCTTCTTGGTCCAATGAGTGTCTCATGTACTTCAAGATCTTTCTCAAAGTATGTAACAAACTTATTTTCATAAGTGTCAATGGGATTTTGTAGAATTTCTTTTGCATAGGCCTCAACAAGTGGACCATCCACCTCATATCTCATAGGAATTATTCAAGATATTATGGGTTTGAATACCCCCATCAAACATGCATCAAATTCTACCATGAAACAAATTGTCTTTTTATATTTATTTACAATCTCTGGAGGAATTTTGTACCTTAACTGCATAGAATCTTGAAATTTTTTAAATAAATCCCACATAGTACTCTAATTTTCTAACTTCTCTCCAAGAATGTCATAAAATTTCTTGATCTAAATAGAAAAAGGTGTATCCTTTTTCCACACTATATTCCCAATTATTGACTAGTAGTTCATGAAATAGAAGAAAATACATACCAAGATCTAACCATATTTGAATATTTGCCTCTTATCCTTCTTTATCTTCACCAAATTCTTCATCAAATAATCTCTCAAGGATTCACAGATATCATAATCCACATTCTCCTTCATAATCTAATATGCAACATAAATGATTGTGCTAGAAATGGAATTTTCTCTGCTAGAATGGAAGACTTTTTAACCTAGCACCATGGATCTGAACTTCACATCGGGTTGTCAAATGTTGTTCATAGTCCTAGCTCTCTTATCCCATTATGAATTTGTCAATTCTTTGACAATGTCCTTCTAAATCGATTTAAGTGAAAGTGCCTCTCCAACATCACAGTATCCAGTTACTGCCTTAAAAAATTCCTTCATGATCTTGTAGGGTTTTTCTAGCCATATGAACTTATCGTGAACCATACTCAATACATATTTAATCCATTCCAATTCAAAGAAATATGGAAACTCCATGACCTATGAAAATTTTTTCTCAGCCAATGCTTTGTATTCATCCTTCAAGATGGAATAATTAGAGACTTCCTTCTACTGGTTTACAATCGCTCGCTTGCCTCATTCCTCAAATTTAAAATTGATGTATGCCCTAGTGTCCTCTACAAGAAAAAATCCATAGGGTACAAAATAAAATGCACCATTTTGGTCGTCACAAGTTTCCTTAACATAATGTTTCTTGAATGCAGGTTGTGGTCACTCAATTATATCAACTTATCTAGGTGTGTCCATGATTCAACCTTCAAAAGTGAAAATAGCACAATAAAAAATACCTTTATGTCAATTCTAGGGTAAAGCATGAAATTTCTATGAAATCTCCTCAATCACTTCTTAACTTCTTCAATATGCTCTGTAAACTTATTCTACAACTCGTAAGGTGATAAATGAAAATAGAAAATTTCCTTTCCATACTTCGCAATGCCAAAAAGTGATCGCATTAAATGTGGCTTAAAACTGTCTCAGAACAAAGTGTTCCAAATTCATCTTAGAACCTTCAATTCTTCAAATAAATCTTTTTGAATGATATAACATGTCAAACCTTATCTTTTCATATCAGTATGTGGATCACATTTACTTCTCTATAAGATTCAAGAGTCAGGTAATTATTTTTTTGAGGAACTCCCCTTTAGCTCAATGATATAATCAATTTCTAGATAAAATTTCCACACCACAAACCGGTGTGATCTTTCCTATAGCATAAATTTGTTCTTTTCTAACCCATGTCTTTCTCATTTCCTTTTTAACTTCCTCAACATCAATTATTTTCTTTCCTTTATCATTTTCCACATTGTTCTTATCTATCAAACCATTCATATTTTTGTATCTACAATTCCTAGCAATATGACCTAAATTATTGTAATTAAAACATGTCACATTTCCATACCTTGTGTTCGCTGGATTTTTCCTTAATCTACACTAATTTGTAATGTGTCCAAATTTGTTTCATTTTTAATAGGTTATGTTCCTATGGTTCACAAAATCTTTCACCTTTGATCTGCAGTCATTTGATATGTGTTCATACTTGTAGCAAGTGAAATAGTAGCTAGAAAATGTTGTAGCATTAGGTCTGCTCCGGCACTCCTTCACTCTATGCCCAAATTTGTTACATGTAAAGAATATACCAATGAATTTGGATTTCCTCATAGGTGTCTTCTTAGGTTCTTCACTCTAATTCTCTGATAAATTGATTTTCTCTTGTGATCCTAAACTTTCTCCTTTCTCAAAACTAAGTCCTTGAGTTTCTCCTTTAGGTCTTTGTCTTTCAAGAAATTCATCAAGCTTCGCTGAGCTAAATCTGAAATTTTATTTGAATTAATTTATTGCTGCAAGTTCACTCCTAAGAAATTCATTGACTCTTTCAAGATCCTACTCATTTTGTCTAGATTCCTCAAGATTAATCTTCAACTATCCAACTTCACCATTCAGTTTGTAACACTCATTTGTCTTTTCCTTTGAGTTTTGTTCAAGGTTCTTCTTAGCTTCAATCTATTTAGTCATCTTCATTACCATAGATTCTAATTCATGTTACATATTATCTCTTTCTTTTTTAATCTATTCGCATTCATCTGATTTGTCTTTCAATCCCTTTGAATCATCTTTGTGTTTCAACTCATCAACAAGGTCTTTCCTCTTATCTCTAGATTTGTTCAATTTTTCTTCAAGTTTTCAATAAAACTTTCAGCATCCTTAAGCTTCATTTCCAACTCAAATTTGTAAGCATTATATTTTTCAAGATCATCAAGTGAAACCAAGAGCTACTTCTGAGCACTGCTAAAAACTGTCAAATCTACCATCAAGACCTTCCTCAAGTGGTTAGACTTCTTCCAAGGACAAAAGATCTGCCAATTTTTAGGATTGAGTAATAATGAGAGGGGGTGAATCAGTATTACATCTTTTAATAACATTTTAACTTGATTGCATGGCCATTAACTGAAATAAATAATCAATAAACAATTGAAATATAAGCAAAGCATCCACAACATCATAACACCATGTTTTTTTTCTTGGAAACTCAATTAAGAGAAAAACCACGATGGGGATGGAACCCTTGTATCATTTGATAAGAATAAGTTACCCTATTAGGGGTGTAAGTATAATAGGGAATGCACATGCATTCAATATTACAGCCTAGATCTCACTGTTCAAAATACAAAATAGGTATACAACCTTTGGACGCTCACTGCCATACAAAAATATCCATCCACTAAAAGTGAACTAAGAAACAACATCGGCAATGCTAATACAATTCCAATGAAATACAAAATAAAACTTCTTATCTGACTATCGATCCTCTGATCATTTATCCATCAATCATGCACAGCATATAGAAATCATATCCAACCATCACATATCTTAATCAACACAAAAAATTGAACTTAAATATAGATCATCAACACTTTTCAAGTTTAATTTCAGCCTCAACAACAAAGTAGATATCGTGTGAAGTGTTGGAAAAATATCCCATCAAAAGATGTTCCTAACCTTGAACTCAAATATAGAATTCATCACTCATTTTGGATCTAAAATATCCAACAATCAAACCAATCGTATCATCAATCTGATAGGATCGTTGATTGATCCAACATATAACTGTCTTAGTCTCTTACTGAACTTTGCTAACCCAATACTCAGAAGATCATAACTTCATCAAACAATAATATAAATTGTTTAGATCTTAGACATAGATATATAATACCTCTTTGAACCATCTCATGTATTTGCACATAAAAAGTGATCAATTATGTCCATACTGATCAATAAACTGAAACCTATACACTGGGTCTTCTATTCCATACTTATCCAAATTTGTGATCAAACCTTTAGTATCATCAAAGTATGACAAGCTATCTCTAGAATAGTGTGTATTTTCCATCAATGACAGCATACAACATCATCCTATCCATGTCTCTTTCCAATATGATCATCATATATCAATATTTTGTGACAACACAAGTGCGATTAATATCTCTAAGAATCCTATTATGCACTCTACGACTAAACATATTCCTATTAAGTATCATTTTATAAAAGAAAAAGTTACTAATAAATAAGTTAGGTTGGAATATATTTCTATTAAACATCATATTGCATATTTGTTTACTAAGCCTCTACCAAAGGAAATTATTAAATTCTTGAGACATAAGTTGCAAGTGATTTCACTCCACTAAATTGTAACGTGTACTCGGGGTGAGTGTTTATTGTTATATGTTATGTGTCATTTGAGTTATGCAGATTGGTTTTAATTATGCAAATCTGGTTCAATCACTAATATCAAAGGGGAGAAATAAGTCAAGGCGAGAAACTTTGTTTCAGAGTAAGTCAATTAGTTGTAGTTTGGTTTCAAATGGGTTTCCATCAACTGTGGAGGGGGAGATTGTTGAGTATGTTGTCATTGGTATCACAGTTTGATGATCAACATTGTATAAATCTAAGAGGATCACTCAGTGTAATATAAATTTGGTTGAGGTGATTGACATGCTTGAGTTGCTTCAGCTACTTGTAAAATGATTTCTTGTCTACTTATTAGTGGCCAAGTTAAAATAATTTTCCATGTCAACTTTTGAATATTCAAAGGGATCAAGTGCTATAATTTTAAATTAAAATGAGGAAAACATGTAGGATAGTAAAATGAAGAAAATATGCACATAAGAGGAACCATCAAACTCTAAATCATGCACAATCAACATATCCAAACACAAGATAAATTGAGACAAATAAATGCAAACTATAAACAAAACTCCCTCAATTTGACAATTGTGCTCTTTCTTGCTTCTCCAAATGTTGATGTAGTTCTCATATTGACATAACAGACTTAAAACATGAAATAAAATTGATATTATGATGGTGAGAAGATTTAAAATGTGATGGTTAATTTGATTGATAAAATTGATCTCAATTTATAGGAAGAGAGACCAAAATACATAATTGGCAATTAGGTGTGCAAATTGGAATAGTGTCATAATTGAGAAGTGAAATTGGAAAAGTAAATATTATGACACACTATGACAAATTGTAAGAGATCAAATTGGGAAAACTAGTGTAGAGAAGGGAAGGGAAATTTTTCATAAAATATGACAAATTATGACAAAGGAAAATAAGAAAGTGTCATTAACTATGACAACTATGACAAATAGGGGCTAATTAATAGGAGGGTAATTTGAATTATAAAAACTAATATTTCCCACAAAATGAAAATTAGTAATAGGAATTATTAGTCTATTAATTAAGTGGAATTAATAAATTGTGGAGACATTAGAAAGAGGGAATAAATAAAGTCAATTTATTTATTCAATTAGGACATAGGGATAAACTATGGGTTATACATCCCAAAAGGACATATTAGTTGATCATTGACTGAATTGATGGCATTGATGTAAAATTGAGTTGGTTTTGATGATTTTGATGAGGATTAGGAACAATTATGATGGTTCTAGAATGATTTAGGAAATGAAAAGGCATCTATGAACTTTGACAATGCACTTGAAACAATGATTGATGATGAAATATCATTGATGAACTTTGACAACGCTATTGAAGCCATATGATGATGAGGCATTGATGAACTTTGACAATGCCTTGGAAGGATAATGATGAGGCATTGATGAAATATGAAAATACCTTGGAAGGATAATGACGAGGCATCAATGAAATTTTTAAATTTTTGAGGGTTGATAATGATGAGGATACATCGATTAACTATGACAATGCTCCTGAATTGATGATAATAAGGCATCGATGAAATTTGACAATGCCTTGGAAAAGATTGATAATGATATCATTGATGAACTTTGACAATATAATAAAATGATGAGATTGATAAGACATGGATTGATTTGATGATGAGGAATTGATTATCTTTGAAAACACCAAAGGATTGATTTTGAAAGAGATTGATAAGGATTTGACATGATTTGAATGATGAGGCATCAATGAACTTGGACAATGCCCTAGAATATTTGAATGAGTCTGTCATGATCTTGGAGTGATTAGGAAGGGATTAGGACTTATTTGGATTGATTTGATATGATTTATGATCAATTAGGATCATTCTAGAAATATTTAGGATCGATTAGGATTAGTTTAGGAGAAAGATTGATTCGGCCAAAATGAGAGAAATGTTAGTAATTGATGACATGGAAAAATGACACAATATTAGTCAATAGAAGATATGTTAAAAAGGGGGCACATAGGTTTGAACCATTTTTTGGTGTCTACATTTGGCCCCTCTTTGATACAATGTGATTCTGAGCATTGTGTTAAAGAAAAATTAAAATTCATGCCCCAAAGGATAGAGAGAACGAAGGTAGGATGCCCCCTCAAAAAATTGGGCAGAAATTGACTAGAGGACAATTTTTCAAAAAGAAGTGATTGGAATGATTGATTGAAGAAATGTTAAGATAAATTAGAAATTAGATGGAAGAGAAGAATAATTAGAAGTGATGAAACATTTCTTTCATAAGTGCATTATTTTCATAAGAGCTTTATTTAATATGAAAAAATGGATGTGTCACACCATGACATAGAAAATCAGGGAAATAATGCAATCCCTTTGCGTAAAAACAAAAACAATTGCAAAAAAGGAATGTTTCCATTCATCCTAAATCATATTACATACGTGCCCAAGAACTTTATGAAAAACACCCAAAAAACAAAAGACAAAAAAAAATAAAGGAGCATGAACCATCTTGAACACTCTCATCACTCAGTGATATCTTGGAGTAGCATAGGAACATGACCAAAGATAAATCAATAAAAGATAAGACTCACTGAACCAAGCAAGTCAATAACCATTCTAATCTTGTTGTCAAAGTTGATGTCTAGTTTCAAGAATGAAGTACCCTGTCTAAGACAAATAGTTTTTGGTTTTGAGTATACCACACCCTGTATAAGACAAATGACAGGTTTAATAAAGGAAAAAATGATGATAATTGATTGACAAGTTTTATCTAATTGATTGTTGACATGTTATGATAGCTCGTTTGTTATTGTGTGATTTCATTAAGCGCAATGTTTAACAGTCTTCAAATTGTGTCTTCTCATATGTTTGTCTTGTCGCAAGGGACAATATATTGAAAACATGAAAAATTATTATGTACATGATGAGGGAAATAAATTAGTGTCATAAAGTGACATTTTTTGCTTGGATTTTGGATGACTTTTTACAATTTTTAGGATTTTTGAAAAAATTGATTTTTTTGTGCTTTTCAGGGCTTTTTAAAAAATTTAGGGATTTGTTTTCAACATCGTATTTGATTTTTTAGGGATTTTTTTCAAGATCATATTTAATTTTTAGGGATTTTTCCAGGACTTTTTTGAATTTTTTTGAATTTTTTTTTAGGACATTGCTATTTACATGAGCAAGATGTGTTGAAAATTTCTCCAGTGTCTAGCAAGGCAAGGACATTATGGATTGATTGATGGACTGGTAGATGGATGAAGGAAAATGTTCTCTTGCATTGGATCTATTTGAGTTCCAAGGACTATCTAAGAAATGGGATAGCATGTTTTTTCCAAGCTTAGGGACTGGGCATTATAATGATAGGGTAATGAAATGGTGCAATCGATGGCATGCAATGCATAAGAATGGACATGTCAAGAGGTTTTTGAAAACATGTTTTACAATTAATGTCCTTATTTTACATCAAGACCAAGATAGGGACTTGGATGGGAAAATGATAGGATATGAATAGGAATAAGCAAGATCAAGAATGGACAAGGGGTAATGGATATGAATGGAAGTTAGGATACGATAGGAAATATGGACCAAATGTATGTAGGCAATGTAAAGGAGATAGGACTTGTGATGCTTAAAGGGAGATCTCTTGCCTTGTCAAGATCAAAGTTGGGAAAAAGGGAATAGGATAAGGGATATGAAAAGAATAGGATAATGGAGGAAATGATGGGGATAATGGAGGATAATTACATGGGTATGATATGATAGGAAAACACGAATGAAACCTTCCCCCGTGTATGGAATGCAAGAAGTTCATAAATTACACATGATGCCTATTTGCCAATTTTTCATCATGGTACTTGCCCAAAGTGCCTATTTGAGTAGTTTTCACTATTGGATGAAATTATTTCTCTTTGTTCTTTTTTGTGTTACCAAGATGCATGTTTTTTGGGTTTTCATCAAGGCAACTTTTTTTTTCTTTTTTTGACTTTTTCAAATTTTATTTTATTTTGAATTTTTGACATTTTGAAAGATAATGGATGCATGACATGACATGGAAGAGGGACACAAGCACCTTTCTCTTTGAATAGTTCTCTTTAAAGGTACAAAATAAAAGACCATGACTATGATAGTACACTCAAAGATGTTGGTAGGGTAATGATAAATGGATATTACATGGATGATTGGATAGGATAAGGTAAGGATTATGAAAAGGATTGGATAGGTTTGATGAAAGGATATAAAATTGGTGTTGGATAGAGGAGGAAATTTAAGAAGACTTTATTTTGAGTGGATGGAAATGTGGGTAAGAAAAAAATTGGCATACACCTTGAGGGGTGATGGAGTGATGCATGAAAAGGAGATTTTGGATTTGACGGAGGAAAGGATATGGATTTTGGGACACAAGGACCCAAAATAGATTTGGAAAGTGGAAGGAATTTAGATATAGGGATAGAAACTTTGTATGCCAAATTTGATTTCCTTTAGGACTCTGCACTTCAAGAAGCTTATAAGGAATCTACATGGACTTTGATTTTTCATTATTTTGTGGGTCCTTCAAATGCATTTCTTCCACAAGGGATTTAGGAACCCATATTACTTTTGAATTTTCTTTTTTCTTAATTGGCCTTTTTTTCCTTTTTTACATTTCTTTTTTCTTTTTGGATCATGTTTTTCTTTCTTCTTACATGTCGATTAGACTAGACATGTTGATCCTTGACTACGTGTGGATTTATTTTCTTATAGACTTTATGTTTGGCATCAAAATTGCTTGGAAGGTGAATGAAATTCATGGATGTATAGGAATTGTATGGAGGCCTTTTAGATCGGTGGAAGGTTCTCCAAGATGTGTGCCTTTTTTTACTTGCATTTTTGAAAGGTTAAGTGGATTGTAAGCTAGTGGAGGGAGGAATATATGGACCTAGGATGGATGGAAGGATTGAAGGGGGATGTATATGTTTGAATTTGGATTTGGAAGGGATACCAATGGCTTGATATTGAGATTTTTTATGAAGTTCATGACCATTCTAATTGTATTTTACTTGAAAGGGTTTTAAAATACCTTTTGCATGGAAGTCTAACCCTTTGACTTGATATTGTTTTCTTTTAGCGGTAGGACACTTGCTACAAGATGAAAGTCCTTTAATTTAAGGTAGACATGGTATGGAGGGACTTACAAGATCATGAAGTGAACCTAATTGGATATAGGAAGAGGAACCCATTTCACATGTATAGGTTTCATGAACAACTTGTAGGGGATCAGGAGGAGAAATGGTATCCTGTGATGGAATAGGAGCAATTGCAGGAACATCTAGCTAGATAAGATCTTTTGGGATATTTGGAAGATCAGGACAAGGGAATGAAGTGATGGAAGGATATTTTGGAGGATTTGGAAGGATGGTGGGTTCTTGTAATGAGAATGAAGGTGAAGGGACACTTTGATCTTGACTTGGATAGAGATCATGGACTCCATTTGAAAGGTATCTTGTTCTTGGTTTTGAATGGAATATTTTGGAAGGATGGATAGGAGGACATGATCTTTCTTAGGAGAGACATGGATATTTGGATCATCATGAGGCTTAAGGTAAATAGGATCTTGGTCAATAGCTGGGTTGGATTGGTCATAGTTTGGATCTTGACCTTTATTTATTTCAAGACTCATTTCTTTGTTCTTTAAATCATCCTCTCCACGTGGGGTATGAATTTGGATATTCAAGGGATATTTTGGAAATGATTCAATGTTTTGGCATGAGGGAGAAGGACTTTGAATGGGAATCTCTTGAATGTGCTTGTTTGAAATTGGAGGACATGGTGACAATGAATCAAGCATTTGTGCAACATGAAAGAGACTTGGATTATGAATAGGACAAGCTTGAAATTCTTCTGTGGATAGCCCTTGGGGGATTCCATCATTGGAAGTGTTACTTGATGGAGATGGAGGAAATTTCTCTTTTGATTCTTTTGGGGATGAAGGAGTGGAGGGATACATGGATACTTATTTAAGTTCAATGTCTTGATAGGAAATGGGTGTGTCATCCATGTGATTGCTTTGGAATGAGGCTTTTCAATACATGGGTGAATTGTTATTCTTATATTCTTTATATAATGCATGAATCAACCACCTTAAAGATTTAGATGAGATATTTTGTTTCTTGGTTGACTTTTTTGGTCATCTTGATTGAATTGTTGGCATTATTGGAACAAATGATTGTGAAATTTCTTGAGGGACACATGATTGCATTGAAATAAAGATTGCTTCATAATTTGGTGGTGGTCTTGTTTGAATTATGCCATGCTCTAGTTGGAATATTTGATTAATTACTTGGTTCAATTATTTCTTTGGGACTTGGCTTCATGTAAATTGAGATCTTGTCACAATCAGCATGATGACTAAATTCACCAAAGTATGAAAGGATATGTGTTAGAATAGGGACCTTGACTTAAAAAGGATCAAAGGGACAATTGGATAATTGGATAAAAAGGGACTAAGACAAATTCACCATGACAAAGATGAAATTTGACCAAGTGATAGAAGGACAATTTAGGATAAAGGGACAAAGGGATAAATTCAAGATCATGTTTAAAATAACATAAGGAAAGACTAAGATTAGAAAACAATTTGAGAATTTGTGAATTTTTAAAAGGTTCTACACGAAAAATGAGGGAAAGATATGTAATATGAAATGTCAATGCAATATGCAATTATGAAGGCAATATACAAATATGAAAATGATTTTGAAAACTAAAGGGAGGATTATATGATATGAAAAATTCAAATGCAATCTAAAGGAGGAAGGATAATGCATATTCAAGAAACAAGATCTCAATGCAAGTTCATGTTTTCGCAAAGTCGTGACAAGGTTTTGGAAAAATCTTAAATATTTTGGAATACTTTTGGGAAAATATCTTTAAAGATTAGAATTTCTTAATGTCATTCATTCTCACCCACACATGAAACTTAAAAAAAATATGACCATTTTAATCTAGGTGCAAAGACAAATCACAAATTAGGCTTGAAAAGACAATATTCACTGAATTCACACTTGAACAAGTTCATTCGTGCCTACTCAAAGTGCAAAGCCTAGAATCTTGGAGACATTGGCTCCTCCTTATAGTGCACTCTCTTCTTAGGCACACCAATATTTGAATCCCAAGGGTCATCACCTCCCAAGGGACCGCTAAATCTACTAATAGACATGAAAAGTGGTATGTCTTCAGGGTTTCCCCTATGTCATTGAATAGAAGAGTTTATTTGGCCACTAAAACTAGAGGATCTTAATCAAGGTATCTATTCTGAAGATAAGTTGTGAATCATACAAGGCACTGTGGTAGCGCAAGCTCTATTGAGACCTATAGTCCCACAAATACCAGGCACGGGTGATCTTAGGCCTCTAATACTTTGATATCAAGGAGGTATTTGATTATAGTGTGTTGGAAGAGGTTGTCTTTGCCTTGTTCCCACTTGGGCCGTTCCCTCTCATTGGCTATGTTAAAGCACTCAGGAGGCTGGCCCTCTAAAAGAATTGTATAAATTTCTCTTACACCCAAGATCTATGAAGGCAAGGGGAGAGGATAAGTTCATAAAATTCTTAGGATAAAAAACTAAAAGAACTTCAAGCACATAAGAAAAAAAAATCTTTTTAATGCACCAAATTGAAGTGTTTTCTAACTGCTAAAAGGAGACATGAAAGTTTAGGAAGACACACAAGGTCTTCGTTAAGCATCCTGCATCATACATATTATTAGTTTATCATGTATCCTTCATCCCAAAAATTTTAAGGTGTTGCAAACATCATCAGTAACACAAAAATCTAAATATCAAGTACAGAAATAGAATTGGGAATGGAAAAGCTCAGAAAGCATCCAAATGACTGATTTTACCAACTACGCAAGAACAACAACCAACTATGTAGAATAGAAGACCAACTATGTAGAAATGAAGACTAAATACACAAGAACAGTGACCAAGTGTGCAGATAGATAACCAATTGTGTAGAACACCTAACCAAGTATGCAACTTTTGATCAGAGACCCATAATGGACTGAAAATTTGCAGAATGGAAGAGTTTTGACAAAATTGAGCATATAGGGCTCAGTTAATATGTAATTAGGGTTCAATTTATGTCATTTTGGAATTATTTGAGTGGATTGAAACCAATTTAAAAACCCCTAATTATCCTATATTCATATTTGAATTGACTAGGAAACACCATAACTAAGCAGATCGGCAATGAACCCTAAACTAGGTGAATGTTCATTTTAAGCTCCCAAATAAAGTGTGAATGTTCATTTTAAGTTAATTTTCCAATTAATAAACTTTATTTGACATATTTTAATTAATTATGACCCCTAATTAGTCTCTATTGTGAACTTTAACTTAATTGAAAGAAAGTAGATTACCTAGCCTTTGTATTGAACCCTAAACTAGGTGAAGTTCATTTTAAACTCCCAAATCAAATGAGGATGTTCATTTTAAGCCTCAAAAACCAAATATGAGATTAATTTTAAGTCCATTGAGCCTTAATAGGTTTAATTTAACCTTTAGAATGGTTATATTGAAAGTAAAAGACATGTATAAAGCAAAGAAACCCTAAAACCCTGATTTTGGAGCCTTAAACACCAACTGACCCAAACTATTGACCAACTGCGCAACTTTGGCTACCAAGTGCACAAAAACATCAACCAACTATGAATAAGCCCTAACCAAGTGCACAGGACTTCACCAGGACTTGCAAATGCACAAAAACATCAAAAAATAGTCAGTTAAAAATGTCTTCACGTCAGGTTCACCAAATGTAAGACAAGAAAAAAAGGTAAAAATTCAAACAAGAGGAACCATAAAACTCTAAATTATGCAGAATCAACCTATCCAAACACAAAATAAATTGAGACAAAGAAATGCAAACTATAAACAAAACTCCCTCAATTTGACAATTGTGCTCTTTCTTGCTTCTCTAAATATTGATGTAGCTCTCCTATTGACATAATGCACTTAAAACATTAAAGAAAATTGATATTATGATGGAAAGAAGATTATAAATGTGATGGTTAATTTGATTCATAAAATTGATCTCAATTTATTGGAAGAGAGACCAAAATGCAGAATTAGCAATTAGGTGTGCAAATTGAGAAGTAAAATTCAAAAAGTGTCATATTATGACATATTATAACAAATTGTAAGAGATAAAATTGGGAAGATTAGTGTGGAAGGGATTAATAATAGGAATTATTATTCTATTAATTAATTGTGAAGACATGGGAAAGAGGGAATAAATAAAGTCAATTTATCTATTCAATTAGGACATAAGGATAAACTATGGGTTATTCATCCCAAAAGGACAAATTAGTTGATTGTTGACTAAATTGATGACATTTATGCAAAATTGAGTTGGTTTTTATGAGGATTAGGAATAATTCTGATTGTTCCATAATGATTTAGGAAATGAATTGGCATCAATGAACTTTGACACTGCACTCAAAACAATAATGGATGATGAAATAGCATCGATGAACTTTGATAATGCTATTGAAGCTAGATGATGATGAGACATTGATGAACTTTGAAAATGCCTTGGAAGGATAATGATGAGGCATTGATGAACTCTAAGAATGTCTTGGAAGGATAATTATGAGGCATTAATGAACTTGGATAATGTCAAAGGGTTGATAATAATGAGGAGACATCGATGAACTGTGTTAATGCTCCTAAATTGATGATAATAAGGCATCAATGAACTTTGACAATGCCTTGGAAAATTTGATAACATTATCATCAATGAAATTTGACAATACTATTGAATGATGAGATTGATAATACATGGATTGATTTGATGATGAGGCATTGATGATCTTTGACAATGCCAAAGGATTTATTTTGAAAGACAATGATAAGGATTTGACATGATTTGATTGATGAGGCATCGATGAACTTGGACAATGCCCTAGAATATTTGAACGAGTCTGTCATGATCTTGGAGTGATTAGGAAGGTATAAGGACTTATTTGGATTGATTTAATATGATTTAGGATCAATTAGGATCATTCTAGAAAGATTTAGGATTGATTAGGATCAGTTTAGGAGAAAGATCAATTCATCCAAAATGAGAGAAATGTTAGTAATTGATGACATGGAAGAATGACACAATATAAGTGAATCGAAGACATGTTAAAAAGGGGGCACATAGGTGTGAACCATTTTTGGGTGTCTATAGTTTTCCTCTCTTTGATACAATACAATTCTGATCATGTATTAAATAAAAATTAAAAATCATGCCCCAGTGGATCGAGAGAACAACGGTAGGATGCCCCCTCAAAGAATTGGGCGAAAATTGACTAGAGGAAAAAATTTCAAAAAGAAGTGATTGAAAGGATTGACAGAATAAATGTTAGGAGAAATCAGAAATTCGATAGAAGAGAAGAATAATTAGTAGTGATGAAACATTTCTTTCATAAGTGTATTATTGTCATAAGATATTTTTTTAATATGGAAAAATGGATGTGTCACACCATGACATAGAAATTTAGGGAAAGAATACAATCACTTTGCATGAAAAATAACACAATTGAGGAAAAGGAATGTTTCCATTCATCCCGAAGCATATGACATTGATGAACTTTGACAATGCCTTGGATAAGATTGATAATGATAGCATCGATGAACTTTGAAAATACTATCGAATGATGAGATTGATAGGAAATGGATTGATTTGAAGATGAGGCATTGATGATCTTTTAAAAAGCCAAAGGATTTATTTTGAGAGAGACTGATAATAATTTTTCATGATTTAATTGATGAGGCATCAATGAACTTGGACAATGCCCTAGAATGATTTGAACAAGTTTTTCATGATCTTAAAATGATTAGGAAGAGATTAAGATTAATTTGGATTGATTTGATATGATTTAGGATTGATTAGGATTGATGAGGATCAATCTAGAAAGATGTAGGATTGATTAGTATCAGTTTAGGAGAAAGATCGATTCAGCCAGAATGAGAGATATATTAGTAATTGCTGACATGGAAGAATGACACAATATTAGTGAATATAAGACATGATAAAAAGGGGGCACATATGTGTGAACCATTTTTGGGTGTCTACGGGGAGAAACTTTGTTTTAGACTAAGTCAGTTGATTTTAGTTTGGTTTCAAATGGGTTTCCATCAATGAAAGAGGGGGAGATTGTTGAGTATGTTGTTGTTGATATCAAAGGTTGATGATCAAGGTTGAATAAATCTCAAAGGATCACTCACTGTAATAGAAATTTGGTTGAGGTGCTTGACATGCTTGAGTTTCTCCAGCTGCTTGTAAATTGCTTTCTTGTCTACTTATCACTTGCCAAGTTAGAATTATTTTCCATGTCAGCTTTTGAATATTCAAAGGGATCAAGTGTTATAATTTTAAATCAGAAAGCAAGTTAAAATATGCATCACATAAATTTTTGGCATTTTGGAATCATTTAATCCTTTATCCTTTTAGTGTGTTGACATTTTTTTAATGCCTCGTGGTTGAAAATTCCTTGTAATTGTTGGATGGAATTATATATTTATTTTTTGGGTAGTGACACCTATGTTTGTGTTGTATCAAATCAATGGAAACTATTTTGAGTATGCAACCACAATTTTTTGGGCGATATAATTTATATTATTAAAATTTATGATGGGGATCGAGTTATCTATGATAACGTATTCATTCTTATTCTATAGATGGTGTAACATGTTTCATTCCAAAAAATAATCAAAGCTTAATTTAGCCTTGAAGTTGGAATTTAGGAATTTGTAGAAGTGATCTATGTCTTCCAATAATAGGGTTGGCATTGTTTCAAAAGAGGCCTTTCAAAGTATTGGAATATTTGTGTGTCTTAAGGAGTAAAAAACAATCATTTTTAATAACTGGTGCATTTTTCAAATACAATGGTTGACTCAAGTTTCTCTCTAAAAGTTGGGTGTTTTGAAAATAACTTGTTAGAATAACTGAGAGGGGGGTGAATCAGTGGCCTCAAAAATAATCCAATAAATTAACCACAAAACTTTATGTCTCAAATATAAACCTCAATTTATCTTTAGTCCCACAATATGTATGCCTTGAAATAATCTTATCAAATAACTACTGCTCGGAGTTCACTGTTAAACCTTATTCTTAAGCTTTACCGAATAGCGGTCTAGCATTTACCAAAATATAGTGAATAAATTAGTGTTTACTGATCAATCAAGTTTTAGTACTATGTAAATAAAAAAATTAAAGAAATGAATCATAAAAACATCTGACACATGGATTTTTAACATGGAAACCATGTTAAGGGAAAAAACACTTGGGACCAGTAACCCAAAATTTTCACTCTTCTGAAGTGAGCTCGGTGAAGAGCCAACCCTGTTAAAGGTTACAAACACACTGTTAAGTGTGACCTTGTTAGAGGATTTATCACTAATAGTTTATCACTTGATATCTAGCATTTTACTATGCTATCTTCATGATAAACCTTTTGATACTCTTTGGGATGTATCTCAATTTATAAAGGATGGTTAGATCCTGCTCGGTTAAGAGACTTTTTGATCCAATGGTTAAACTGAAATAGTATATGATATGTTCATATATAAAACTTAAACTTGTAGATGTTCAGATCTATTGTAAGCTCATTATACCTTTCTTTTCAATGTTTCCTTTATGTTCTTATGCTCCACTTCTTTCTGTTCGGTGATGTTGTGCTTCTTTGTTGCTCAGTGTCCACAGAAAACTTTAGCTATGTTCTTTAGCTTGTTTGATCGGGACTGTATGAAGACTTCTTTCTTCAGTAGTATTCTCTTTAGAATCTTCTTCTCTATTCACCCCTAATTCATAATGAATTAGCTTTGTTGGAAAGTTACAATGTAAACAATTGTTGTTTTGTCATTGATGTCAAACCTTAACTGGTGAGACTATTGCTATCTGTTTGAGTACCATATCTATTTATTATTGAAGAAGATTTGAAGGCAAGAATAACAAGAAGATCGAGTGAAAATGGATGAGTTATGAGAAATTGCAAGGGTACTTGATCAGTTGGCACATTGGAAAAGTAATGTGTTGTTTATCCATTACACTAAGTCAAGATGTCAGTTTACTGGGAACAGTATATGCCAAGTAAAGTTTGTGTCGATCGAGCACCAGTGTATGCCGAGCATAATTTCTTAGTATCGATTGAGCGCTAGTAAATTTTTGAGGAAAATAGTGATGACCAAGTGGAAGAACATAGTGTTGGCTGAGTAGTAGTATTTTGGTAATTGTTGAGATTAGAGATCTATGGCTGACATAATTGAATTTATTGGGATATGTAAATTTAATTAAGGATAAATACGATTGGTCCACACTATTTAAATGCATGGGTAATCCTAATTAATGCATGGATCCAAGATTTAATTAATGATTAATTTGGAGAAGTAAATTAAATGTAAATGATGGAAAGATCCGTTGGATCTGACCTAACCCAAGATCTATGATCTTGATTAAGCGAAAAAGATTTATTTACCTAGATGAAGAGGTATAAGATAACCTTAAGGGATTATTTAAGGAGAAGAATGTATTTGAAAAGTGTATGCAAGAGAATTGCATGGTTAATTGACTGATTGGCATGATCTAGCAAAGAAGGCTAAACAGAGAAGCAGAGAGTTGCGAAAGTGATTGCTTGATGGATTTCCAAGAAGATCTGAAGATTGACATGAGAATGGAGGCCACTCAGTGAATTAGCATAAGAGCTAAATTGGATATAGATTTGCAAAGTAAGTTGTATGTATCAGATCACACCTATTGATTACTTTCTAACCATTGTATCAGTCAAAATCCTTTAACCAGGTTGACCTAACAGTCATTGTATAAATCCTTTGAGCAAGGTGACATTTAGGTGGAATGTTCTAAGACCTCTAACAAGGCCACTCCTGACAGGGTGATTAAATCCTTTAACCAAGTCACATTTAGAAATGTGTTTTTTAACCTTTAACAGGGTAGGCTCCTAACAGAGCTCACTTTAAAAGAGTGAAAAATTGGTAGCATGTTACTGGTGGTTTTTCCCAATTTGGGTTTCCACGTTAAATATTGGTGTCAACTTGTGTGAATGTTTATGTTGTGTTTTACTACTAAGTTTCTACAAGCTGATTACATTTGAACAGCAAACTGCATATTTATGTTGTTGACTTATGCTATTGCTATCGAGTAGATCTGAGTTGTTTAAAGTGATACAAAGTTTCAATTGGTACATCTAGACCTGAGGTTAATTGATTCCCCCCCCCCTCAGTTATTCTAAATTCATTCTAACAATTGGTATCAGATCTTTGGTCTCTTGAAAATAGTTTTAAGGTACTTGGAGAAAAAATATCAAGATGTATAAAAAGGAGGTACCGAAGTTCAACAAAGATAACTTCCCTGCATGGCAGAGTTTGATGAAATTACATCTGGCTAGTATTGGTTATGCTTCTAAGCACTATATTGAACATGATTATGTATTTCCAAGAACACCTCTCACTGTTGAATAGTTAAGAGAAAAGCAGGAACACAATCAAGCAATGTTGGAGATCGCATCATCCCTGAGCTATCCTAAATTTGAAGACATAAAGAACTATACAAATGCAAATCAGATGTGGGATGCCCTAGAAACCATCTATGGAGGAGATAAAAATGTGCTGAGATCCAAATCTAAAAGTTTAAGAGGTAAGTTTGATGAAATGAAAATGCAAGGAGGAGAAAATATAGTTCAATATTGTGGTAGGATAAAAGAAGTTGTGAATGCTATTAGAGGAGCTAATGGAACCATTGATGATAACACCATTATGAGAAAGGTACTGATAACTCTTCTTCCTATATACACTATTAGAGTCTTTGCAATTCAAGAATTAATATGTACTCCTAATAATAATTTGACTTTAGAAGGTTTGGTAGGCAGACTTACTGCATTTGAGATGTCAAATTTTGATAACTACACTCCATAAGCTATTGATTCCGCTTTCAGATCCCAGTTGGTCCTTAACAAATCAAAGAAAGGAAAGAAATGTTTAAATAGTGACAGCGACACTATAGATGATGATCTAGAAGAACTTGAGGCACTTATGGCAAGAAGACTATCTAGAGGAAAAGGTAAATTCAAAGGTAAACTTCCTATCATTTGTTTTTCATATAACAAAGTTGGTCATATTGTTGCTAGATGTCCTGATAAGAATGACAAAGATGAAAGAAGGGGAAGCAAGTACAAAGATAGAAAGGATGGCCGAGACTTCAAAAATTATAAGGATTACAAATACAAAGGTAAGAAATCTTTCTATATAGTCGAAGAAGCTTCTAACAGTGGAACTAATAATTCTGATGAAAATGATATAAAAGTTGTGTATGTTGCTATGAAAGATGATTCTGTTGATGATGAGAAAACTACACTAATTTCTTATATGAGTAAAGGTGACCATTGGATTATTGACAGTGGTTGTTCACATCACATGACTGGTGACAAGGATAAATTTGAAACCTTAGATCAGTGCAATGGTGGTTATGTTAAATTTGGTAATGATGCACCATGTCTTGTTAAAGGGAAAGGATCAATTAATTTGACTGACAAGATCAGATGTGACAATGTAAATTGGGTTGATGATCTTAACTATAATTTATTGAGTGTTGCACAGCTAAATACGTCTGGTTATAGAGTTGAATTCCATCACAAGAAGGAAAATATTTGTGATGCCATTGGAGAACTAGTTGGAAGTGGAGAGCAAACAAAAGGTAACTTGTTCTATCTGGACTTAGTTGATGAGACATTCTTGTTTGCACAATATAATGATGTTTTATTATGGCATAAAAGGTTGTGTCAAGTAAACTTTGATAACTTGGTAAGCATAAGCAAATTGAAAAGGGTTAGAGGGTTGCCTAAGTTAAAGAAACCTGAAAATGCAATGTGTAAGCAATTTCAATTAGGAAAAATGACTAAATCTAGTTTCAAAAGCAAGACTCACACTTCTGAGGAAATTCTAGAATTTGTGCATACTGACCTTTGTGGTCCCATTGGTGAGAAAAGTTACTATGGAGATAGATATTTTATTATATTTGTTGATGATTACTCTAGAATAATGACTATTATGTTTCTTAAGGAGAAATATGATGCATTCCAGTTATTTATTTGGTACTTGGAAAAAGTTGAAAAGGAGACAGGCAAAAGTATGAAATGTTTGAGATCTGACTGAGGAGGTGATTTTATTTCTAACGAGTTTAACATGTTTTGCAATGACTGAGGTATAAAACAATAGATGTACGCACCTAGGACACCACCATAGAATGGTATTGCTGAAAGAAGAAATAGATTTATCATGGACTATGCTAGGACACTAATGATGGAGAAGAATGTTGCATAGAAATATTGGAGAGAAGCTATGAGTACAGTAGTTTATACCCTAAATAGAGTACAAGTCAAGAAAGGTACTAATGCTACACCTTATGAGCTATGGTATGGATATGCACCTAATGTAAGATATTTCAAAGTTTTTGGAAGAAAATGTTTTATACTGAAGGATAACAGAAATGGAAAACTCTATGCTAAAGGTGATGAAGGCATATTTCTTAGATATTCAACTAAAACTAAAGCATATAAGTGTTTGAATTCTAACACTAACAAAATTGTGGAAACTGCAAATGTTAGAATTGATGAATATGTAGAAAGAAATGAAGCAGAAAGCACATAGAAACCTGAAAGTTAAAAATCATTTGTCTATCTAGATGAGGAATATTATAATTTATTACCTGAACCTAAGAATGAGGTTTCCAAGCAATAGAAAGCACCTACCAAGTCATAGAATGAGGTTTCCAGACAATAAGAGGCAATTTCTGAGCTATCTGATGAAGATGTTGAGACACAGAATCAACCTAAATTGAATGAGAATAATTAATCTGAAGCAAAGCAAGAACTTACTCTAGAAAAGTATGTAAGAGGCACCACAAACCTAATCAAATCATAGGATCAAAGGATTCTGTAGTTATGACAAGAAGTAAGCTGGGAGATGGTACATGCTTATTATGTGATTTTGAGCCTTAAAAAGTGAAAGATGCCTTAGAAAATGAAGACTTGATACAAGCCATGAATGAAGAGATTGAACAGATTGAGAAGAATAAGACTTGGACACTTGTACCTAGGCCGAATGACAAAAATGTAATTGGTACTAAGTGGGTATTCAGAAATAAGCTGAATGAACATGGAGAAGTAACAAGGAATAAAGCTAGACTGGTATGCAAGGGTTATGCATAAGAGGCAGGAATTGATTATGGAGAAATATTCACCCCAGTTTCAAGATTGGAAGGAGTTGGAACCTTACTTGCATATTCAGCCTACAAAGGTTTTAAAGTTTATCAGATGGATGTAAAGTCAGCATTTCTAAATGGAATATTAGAAGAATAAGTGTAAATTGAACAAGCTAGTGGATTTGTTGAACCAAGAAAGAGGAACATGGTTTTTAGATTACACAAGGTACTATATGGACTGAAGAAAGAACCAAGAGCATGGTATGAGAGATTGCACAATTACTTGATAAAGATTGGATTTGCAAGAACCAATGACAATAGCAATCTGTATTTGAAGACAGAAAAAAATAAAGGTACTTTATTAGCTGAAATTTTTGTTGATGACATTATATTTGGTGGACAAGATGTGGTATGCCAAACATTTGCAAAAGAGATGCAAACTGAATTTGAGATGTCTATGTTTGGTGAAATTAAATTCTTTGTTGGCTTGCAAATATATCAAATGAAGAATGGTATCTATATTACTCAATCAAAATATGTCAAGGAGATACTAAAAATTTTTGGAATGGAAGAATACAAACCAGTGAGTACACCCATGGCTACTGGACAGAAGTTAACAAAAAATGATGATATAAAAGAAGTGAATCAAACCCTTTACAGGTCAATGATTGGAAAGCTGCAATATGTTGTACATAGCAGACTTGATATTGCTCTGGCTATTGGAATTGTTGTAGGATTTTCTGCCAATCCCAAGGAAACTCATATGATGGCATTAAAAATAATTCTGAGATATTTGAAAGGAACAGATGAATGTGGTCTGTATTATAAAAAGAATGATAATTTTGAGCTTAGAGTTTACACTGAATCTGATTGGGCTAGAAATGTGGATGAAAGGAAAAGCACCACATGTGGAAAATTTATTCTAGGAAAGAGATTGATTTCATGGAAAAGAAAGAAACATAATTGCACCTCATAATCTACAGCTGAATCTAAGTATGTGGCAGCAGTAGTTAACTGCTCTAATATTGTGTGGTTGACGATACTACTGAAAGGTATGAAAGAAGTGATCACAGAACCAGTTGTTATATATTGTGATAACACAAGTGCCATCAATATTTCTAAGAACCCTGTAATGCACTCTAATACAAAGCATATAGCTATCAAGTATCATTACTTGAGGGAGCTAGTTCAAAACAAGGAAGTGAGACTTGAATATCTGCATACTAAGGAATATTTAGCAAACATATTTACAAAAGCACTACCCAAGGATGCTCATGAATATTTGTGAGGGTTATTAGGGGTGATTCCCCTAATTGAGGCTAATTAGTTTAGAATGGAACTGTTGCATCAAATGTTATATTCAGAATATTTGACACATTGATGAATAGGAAGTCACACTTTAGGATGTTGCCTAAAGCTATGAAAGAAAGACAAGGATAGAAAAGAGGATCAATCATAAGCAAGATGATATTGAGTGAGAATAGAATAATTTGCATGATAAAGATGTCAATGTCTTTGGCATTGTTGTCAAAGAGGGATAATTTACTATACTTAGAGAAAAAGGGAGAGTTTACTGAAAGAGGGAGAATTTACTATACTTAGAGAAAAAGGGAAAGTTTACTGAAAGAGAGAGTCTACAGTTGAATAGAAATAGAAATATTTCAGTGTGATTATAGACACACATAGAGAAATGTTTTAGAAGATGAGAATTAGAATGAAGCTTAAGACATCAATGAAGATTTGTTCATATCAAGGAACACATGTAGACTTTTTGGATTGTATGGTAACTATGTTTTTAAAATTATTGTTTTATTGATTAGTGTTGCCATCAATGCCAAAGAGGGAGATTGTTGGAAAGCTACAATGTAAACAATTGTTGTTTTTTCATTGATGTCAAACCTTAACTAGTGAGACTATTGCTATCTGTTTGAGTACCATATCTATTGATTGTTGAAGAGTATTTGAAGGCAAGGATAACAAGAAGACCAAGTGAAATGGATGAGTTATGAGAAATTACAAGGGTACTTGATCAGTTGGCACATTGGCAAAGTAATGTGTTCTTTTATCCATTACACTAAATCAAGATGTTAGTTTACTGGGAACAGTATATTCTGAGTAAAGTTTGTGTCGACCAAGCACCAGTGTATGCCAAGCATAATTTCTTAGTATTGACCAAGTGCCAGTAAATTGCCGAGGAAAATAGTGATGACCGAGTGGAAGAACACAGTGTTGACCGAGAAACAGTATTTTGGTAATTGTTGAGATTAGAGATCTCTGGCCGACATAATTGAATTTATTCGGATATGTAAATTTAATTAAGGATAAGCATGATTGGTCCACACTATTTAAATGCATGGGTAACTGTAATTAATGCATGGATCAAAGATTTAATTAATGATTACTTTGGAGAAGTAAATTAAATGTAAATGATGGAAAGATCTGTTGGATCTGACCTAACCTAAGATCTACGATCTTGAATAAGCGGCAAAGATTTATTTACCTAGATGAAGAGGAATAAGATAACCTCAAGGGATTATTCAAGGAGAAGAATGTATGTGAAAAGTGTATGCAAGAGAATTGCATGGTTAATTGATTGATTGGCATGATCTAGCAAAGAAGGCTGAACAGAGAAGTAGAGAGTTGTGAAAGTGATTGCTTGATAGATTTCCAAGAAGATCTGAAGATTGACATGAGAATGGAGGCCACTGAGTGAATTAGCATAAGAGTTGAATTGGATCTGGATTTGCAAAGTAAGTTGTATGTATCAGATCACACCTACTGATTACTTTCTAACCATTGTATCAGTCAAAATCCTTTAACCAGGTTGACCTAACATTCATTGTATAAATCCTTTGAGAAAGGTGACATTTAGGTGGAATGTTCTAAGACCTCTAACAAGGCTACTCTTGATAGGGTGATTAAATCCTTTAACCAGGTCACATTTAGCAATGTGTTTTGTAACCTTTAATAGGGTTGGCTCCTAGTAGAGCTCACTTTAGAAGAGTGAAAACTTGGTAGCATGTTATTGGTGGTTTTTCCCAATTTGGGTTTCCAAGTTAAATACTAGTGTCAACTTGTGTGAATGTTTATGTTGTGTTTTACTATTAAGTTTCTACAATCTGATTACATTTGAATAGTAAAGTGCATATTTATGTTGTTGACTTATTTTATTGCTACCGAGAAGATCTAAGTTGTTTAAAGTTCTATAAAATTTCAATTGGTACATCTAGACCTGAGGATAACTTATTCCCCCCCCCCCAAGTTATTTGAAATTCATTCTAACAAGATTGTCTCTCTTATAGAAATAATTTAACCATTTCTAGGTCTTTGTCTTTCTTGTTCTTGATGTGATCTGGAAATCTCTCCATTCTTGCTTTAAATCTTACTTCAGTTTTATCCCATAGATTTCTCCTTGATAATTGGAATAAAATAGCTTTAAAACTGTAGCTTATCTTTGGCTTTTAACTTTTCAATGTAAATAATGTGATCAACCAGATAACTCCATATTTATCTCTTTTCAGCTAAGTATTTTGTCATTTCTAAACTTCATTTATTTTTGGTGTTTAACTCCTTGTTAGCTCGGTCTTGACTTCATTTGTCCTTGAGCATCTTGTCCGTCGGGGTTGTTTGTCTGTCGGGCAACATTGTGGTTCTGCTTGTTAGTAATACTTTCTTGGGTTTCTTTCTCGAGTATCATTGTGACTCTTCTCTTGGGGTTCTCTATCCGTCGGGGTGCACTGTCCATCGGTGTTTGTTGTCACTTAGTGTATATTGATATTTTATGCATTATTGATAGCATAACCATTATCTCTTTGTTTCTTTGAAGTCTTTGACACTATGTATATAACCAATCAGATTATATCAAGTTGACATCAATGACAATACAATACATTAACCGATTTAATGTCTTGCATTAACTTTCTATAGCTCGGTGATCATCAACTTAACATCTTCAAACATTCAATCAGTTATGGTTCATCAATCTCTCCCTTTGGCATTTATGGCAACACACTACATTATTACTAATATAATATGAAATATATCAGTTGTAGTTCATCAATCTACCAAACTTGTTCCATAACCAATATAAATGTTTGGTTCTCAGTAAGCTCTTCTAGCTTAGATTTGTTTCTTGCAGAGTACTTTATTCAATATTTATTCCCTTCACTGGATAGATATAGAAACTTCTGATCCTATCTCTCCCTTTGATGTAGAATCTCTTCTCTAATGTTGTCTCTCCCTTTGATTGTTCCTCTCCTCGATCATCTCTTTTTCCTTTTACAGTAATACATATACTCTCTCCCTTAAGTCATCTCTCCCTTAGGATACTTCTCTCCCTTTGGATGATCATGATGGATATTTCATATGGATATAATCTCTTAGGTCATCTCTCCCTTTGACAGTAATGACAAATTATATCCTTCCTCCTTTTTATAATATACTCCTTGAATTTCCCTATCCATCAGCAATACAATGTCTCTGGTGTTTGGTGTATACAAGTACCTTTCTATATACTGATGTACCTTTGTAGTTCACCTCTTTTCTTGCTTCAACATGAATGATCTTCTGATTATGTGTAGGCTAATGCAGCCTCCTAGTCAGTTTAGTGACCAATAGACAAGGGTCAGACCCCTAGTCTCTTTCTCAGGTGCTCAAATGTATCTTTAGGCAATGGCTTTGTGAATATGTCAACTAATTGTTCCTTGGATTGAACATATTACAGTATCACCTCTTTCTCTTGCACGTATTCCCTTAAGTAATGATACTTGATTGCAATATGCTTGGTCTTAGCATGCATGAAGGGATTCTTAGATATGTTTATTGCACTGGTATTATCACAATAGATAATCATTGGTTCAAGAATTTTCATATTTGTACCTTCCAGTAATGGTTTGATCTAGGAAATGTTAGAGCAATTTGTAGTAGCAGCCACATATTCTTCTTCTACAGTATATTGTGAGATGCATCCTTTCTTCTTACTTATCCATGTGACAAGTCTATCACCCATAAATAATTCTCCTCCTATTGTGCTCTTTTTGTCATCTAGGTTTCCAACCCAATCAGCTTCTGTATAGACTTGAAGGTCAAATTTTCCTTCTCTTTTATACCATAATCCATAGTCCTTGGTATTCTTTAGATATCTCAAAAAAATTTTGACAGCAGTCATGTGTGATTCTTTGGGATTAGCAGAGAATCTAGCAACTATTCCAACTACATGTGCTATATCTAGTCTAGTATAAACAACATACATGATTTTTCCAATCATAAATCTATATAGGGTCTGATTTACCTTGGTTGACTTGTCTTCCTTTCTCATCTTACATCTGGTTTCCATAGGTATTCCAACTAGTTTGGAATCTTCCATCTTGAATATCTTCATCACTTCCTTGATGTATTTGGATTGTGTGATATATATGTCTACATCTTGTTGAAGAATTTGTAGACCAAGAAAGAATTTGATCTCTCCAAACATTGACATCTCAAAATCTTTTCTCATTTCATTAGAAAATGATTTACATAACATATCATTACCCCCAAATATGATATCATCAAAAAATATTTCAACAATCAAAATGTTATCATCAGTATCTTCTTTTAAATACAAATTGCTATTTTCACTTGTTCTTACAAATCCAATACTTATGAGATAGGAGTGAAGTCTTTCATACCAAGATCTTGGTGCTTGTTTCAATCCATACAAGGCTTTGTGTAGTCTATAAACCATGTTTCTCTTGTTAGGATCAACAAAACCTTCTGGTTGTTCAATGTATACCTCTTCTTCTAATATTCCATTGAGGAATGCAGATTTTACATCCATTTGGTATACCTTGAGTCCTTTGAATGCAGCATAAGCAAGTAAAATTATTACTCCTTCTAGTCTAGCAATGGGTGCAAAGGTTTCTACACATTCAATACCTTCTTCATGTGCATACCCCTTGCATGCTAATCTTTCTTTGTTTCTTGTGACTTATCCATTCTCATTCAGCTTGTTTCTGAATATCCATTTGGTACCAATGACATTCTTTCCATCTAGTCTAGGTACTAATGTCCATTTTTTATTCTTCTTAATCTGTTATATTTCTTCATTCATAGCACTGACCCATTCTACATTTTCAAGTGCAGTATTAACAGATTTAGGCTCAAAATCACAAATAAAACATCTAGTGTTTAGTGACTTACTTCTTGTTCTCATTCTAGCCTTTTTGTCTCCTATGATTTGGTTTTGTGGATGGTGTCTTCTGACATACTTGGAAAGTATCAATTCAGCTCTTTGTTCATCATTATTATCATCATCTTGACCTTCATTCTGATCTCCATCGCTTGGAACATTATTTTGAGCAATTTCATGATTATTATATTTGCTTCCTGATGCTTGGGTGTTGCTCGCAGCGATGCACTGTTGCTCAGGAAGAGTGTCAGGTTCTTCATTGTATAAAAACCTATTGTAGTATTTTGGTTCTTTTCTTCTTTCCTTATTATTTTTCTCTTCATATTCATATATTTTGACATTTGCACTTTCAATTAATTTTTTAGAGGACTTGTTAAGACATTTATAAGCCTTGCTTTTGGTGGAATACCCTAGAAAGATTCCTTCTTCACTTTTGGAGTCAATATTTCCATTTCTATCATCTTTCAAAATATAACATTGACTTCCAAAAATTATGAAGTAACTTACATTGGGTGTGTATCCATACCATAGCTCACAAGGTTTCTTTTTGGTGTCTTTATTTAATTGAACTCTGTTCAATGTGTAGACAGTAGTATTGACAGCTTCCCTCCAAAATATTTGTGTGATGCCTTTTTCTATCATCAGTGTTATTGCACAACCAACAATGGATCTATTCCTTCTTTCATCTCTTAGTAAATTTGAATCTCCTCAATGTACTAGCTTCAATTTATCCCACATTTTCTTTACAGAGGTGCATGTTTTGACATCTTCAAATTTAGCATCGGAGAGTGAGGAAACAAGTTCTATCATCATATAAATGTGCTCATCCTTTTCTCTCAATTGATCAAATGTGTGAGGTCCTGTAGGTAACACATATTTAGTGTCCAAGTATTGAATAACATCATTTCCAATACCTGATAGGTGGAGTCTTATCCTGCTTTGCCATGATGCAAAGTTGTCCCTATTCAACTTAGGCACATCTCATTTTCTCATCTTGTGATCTTTTGCTTAGGTCTTGATGTTAGAGTAATAGTCTATCGGGGTTACTAATTTAAATCATTATGATCTAATTAGTAACTTCCCTATTTAATCTAGTTTTCTTAAGCTAACCTTAGGTAGTTTCTATTTCTGTTAGTTTCCCTTTTTAGGGTTTCGGCATCCTTTATAAGGATTGTCCACTTTGTAATTCATAAGGAGTTTGTAATCATTTTACATTGTTGAATATAGAACTTATTTTCTGTCAACATGTTCTTGCAATCTCTGGCCTATCGGCTGCCATAGCTTCTGTTTCTTCTATCTTCTGTCTTCATTCTCGTAGCAGTTTTGCATGCAGGGTTCTTGGGTAGATTGATATTCATCAATCTCAACATGGTATGAGAGCTTCCCTGCTGGTTGATGTTCGTAGTTTATTGAAGGTTCGAGGGGTTGAGGGTTTTAGAAGCTTTTTCGACTTCTCTTAGTGATTCTGGGGGGTCTCTATTTTTGGAGGCACTTTGGGCCCAAACGGACACTTCCATTGCGTCTGGAAGGCCCAAAAACCCTAGAATCGACATAAAGTTTGTCCATTTTGGACAAGTTGGCACTGGAGGCAAAAAAAATTTGGTTTCCAGTGCCGTACGGGCATGGAAATCGAGAAAAAATTGAAAAAAAACCTTATTTTAAAGGTTTTCCTGCGTGTTTAATACGCAATCTGTTCAAAGTTGGGCGCGCCGCCCGGAGTGCCCACGCCACCTGCCTTCACCTCGCGGCCCCTGCTCTTTCCACGGCCCCTGCCGCCAGCGGCCCCCGCCGCCCGGCTCTGCCACCGCTCCGCGGCCCCTCCGCCACCCCGCAGGCTCCCTCTGCCGGCGCTGGTATGCTCACCGGCCCCCGCCACCGGATTTCTCCGCCCGGCACCCGCTTACAGTCGCGCTCCGCTCAGAGGCTCCGCCCGGTGGGTTTCTTCAGCCCCGTGGGCTTAAAATCTTAAGCGGCCGGTCCTATTGACGACCGAGGGCCCCGGTCCAGCCCCTGCGTGGGCCATGCGACCGAGGGCCAGTCTATTTTAGCCCCCGAGGGCTTAAGTTTTTTTTCTGAGACTTTTTTGGGGTACCTGGACTTTTTTCTCTCTATAGGGAGCGTACGGGGGTATTTTTCTGACTTCTATATACCGTCGGAAAGCTCTTTCCGAGAACTTTCTGATGGTAGAGGTTAGAGGTTTTGGTTCCACCATTTCGATAGCGATTTTTTCTATTGAAGTCTGATGTCTTGTTTTGCCTTCCGGGAGTCATATCTGGCTCATTCGGACTCCTTTTTCGGCAAACGAGATATCGTCGGAAATCTGATTCTGTGTACTATTTAGTGGCAGAGGT